>JAURVB010013720.1:0-66160 GCA_033002965.1 Piper betle | reverse complement strand
GCATGTATTGCTTTAGAATTTTTATTAAGTTTAATTGTAATGGTATTGGTGTGTGCTTGAATTGCATGTCATTCATGTAGTACCACGTTAGGGTTGTATATTCATCAATGCATTGCGAGTCGTATCTTCATCTTAAGACGCCGAGATTGGATCCGCATGAGTTAGGTTCGGGTTAGCCGACCTAACCGGGGCCTGTAACATGCCAGTTCGGTTCACGAGTGTGGACCGGATTTGGGGTGTTACAAGTATCCTGCTAGGGTTTTGCATCTCATTCATATATTATTTGCAGGCATTAGTAGTGTACTCCATCTTGAGATGTCGAGAGGGTTATATCGTAGCCGTTTAGGTTTTGGGTTAGCCAAATTAATCGGTTTACGAGTAGTTCGATCCTTTGTAACAGCTCTGGTCCAGGTTGAGAGTAACCGGATTAGGGTGTTACAATTTATGAATGATGACTTTTCATGTTTGTTTTCACGTTTATATAAGCATATCTTTCTCAGACAGAAAAAGAGAAAAAAATTTAGTGGGTGATATGTTTTTTTTTTATATATGAGTATGTTTGTTTTTTTGTATGATATGAGTATGTTATTCTTTGCGTGTAAGTGTATGTGCATCATTTTTGCGAATGTGTTATGTTTGATTTTCGACAACCTACGTAAGTGGGGATGGAAGTGATTTTTTGATAACCTATGCAAGTGGGTATGGAAGTTATTTTCGACAACCTATGCAAGTGGGTATGGAAGTAATTAGGTTATGAAAAATGAAAAAGTGAAATTGAAAAGAGATTGATGTTGATTGTTGAGTGGTTATGATTATGTATGTATTTATGATTGTTGTTGCTTGTTGAGTGGTTATGATTGTGTATGTATTTTTTATTGTTGTTGATGGTTGAGTGGTTATGATTATGTATGTATTTATGATTGCTGTTGATGGTTGAGTGGTTATGATTATGTATGTATTTATGATTGTTGTTGATTGTTGAGTGGCTATGTTTATGTATGTATTTATGATTGCTGAGTGGTGATGATATGTATGGATTGTATGATTGCCCTGATTGCTGAGTGGTTATGTTTATATATGTATTTATGATATGCTGCTTGATTGTTGAGTGGTTATGATTATTCTTTTGAAATTTGCTTCCTCTAAGTTGTATGTTAGTAGTTAAATTATGTTTAACATCTCAATCTGGTCTTTTATTAGACTAAGATTTTTGGGGTGTTACACAAGTTGTATTTTATTGGATCCCATTTAACTTGAGTCATTTAGCCGATAGTTTTCCGGATTAATAATTCTTGAGGATGAAATCCTTCGAGTCTTATTTCAAAAATAAGATCCATCTCAAATTGCCTCTGGAGCCTCATCATATAAATCCATTCTCAGACATATATATAATTTTATTGAGTTTTCAATGAGATGAGAAATTACGAAACTGACTCGTACTTACTATAAGCTGAGTACACATATCGGTCATAGCAGGCTCTGGATTAGTGAAAAGGTTATTTCATTTATGAGGGATCTTGACAACTTTGCATTTTGAGTTTTCTCAAGCGTAGAGAAACATGAGGTTCACGGGTGTTGTTATGCAAAGAATGTCTAGACGTGTAGTTCAAATGGTACTAAAGGCGACTGCCTCGAGAGTGCTTTGACCTTCGTGCTCCTGAGAGTGCTCGACCTTCGTGCTCGGTGCCAAGAGATATATAGAGGACAGGAGAGGGCTTATGATATACTATAGTCCCAAGGGATATAAAAGAACAGGAAAATGAGAAAATGCCGAGAGAGATGATCGGTAGGCCAGTGTAGCTTAGGATCCTATCGGGTATGCTTCCTGGTAGTTCTCCAGTAGATGCCCTTTGGAGATGTCAGCAAAAGATATAAAATATATTTTTTCAAAATGAGAGTTAACTCTCATTTGCAAGCTTGCTGTAGTTATTTTTGGACCAATAACACACGTCTCACTCGACGTATATATATATATATATATATATATATATATATATATATATATAAAAGGAGCAAGAGTCTGATATGTCAACTTTAATGAAGAGCAATGACGTCTCTTGCACACAGACCTGTCCGACGATAGAATGCTTGATATTTTGTTGATGATATGGTGATAATGGAAATGATGTAATAATATACAGACCATAATGTTGTGATATGATCCATGCTTTAGTTAATAGAAACTGTTATGAATAACATGATATGGTATTTATGTTAATAAACTTGTTTCGAATGATGAATATGATAAGCATATGAGTTAAGACCCGGTATAAACAGTTAAATATGAATGAAGATGAATGGATGTGTTGGTGTAAAACCCACGATTCGAGTTAGGGTTTTATATTCAGAACCGGTCGGGTCGACCGTTATTTTTTCGAGTTGAGTCAGTTTCAGGACACGTGTACTGAGCCGACGCCGGTCGCGTGTATGAGCTATGAGGGTCATGCGTACCCAAGTATATGATGATAACGTCATGAACACAGCAGAACAGAATGAGTTATCAGAATATATGAGAGTATGCCAGTCATTTTTTTATTATTATATATATAGTGGATCGTAGAATTAGTTTTAGGCCGTTTACCGCGTTAGGACGCGTTACGGGCAGTTTGGGTGGGTTGTTAGTCATAGAGCATATCATTATAATGTTGTGGTGTTGTTTGATTTTACGGGATTTTTCCCGATTTTTATGAATTTTTTTAGGATTTAATACGAGTTAGTTATGATACTTGACTCGAGCCGGAGACGAGTCAAGTATTATTTACGAGTTTGCCACCACATTTTCACCCCGATCTCTTTCTTCCCCACGCCCAAACCCTCGCTCGCGCCGCCCCTGTTCGCGCGCCACCGCCGCCACGGCCGACGCCGCCTGGCCGCCGTTCGACGCCGCCCAGCCCCGCCACGGCGTCGCCGTGCTGCCCCGACCAGGTCCGGCCCCATCGGGCCGCCGCGACGCCGGAATCGCCGCGCGCAATCGCCGCGGCCGCGTTGCGTTTCCGTCGTCGATTTCGCCGCCGGCGACCAGTCGCCGCCACGATCAGGTGGTCGCCTCAGCACCCGCGACCACCCAGTGACCCTCCCCGACCGGAACGGAGGCCAGTCGCCGCCCGTCGCCGGCCGGATCTCGCACACCATCGCCGCCGGCCTCTGTTTTATGCATTTTCCGGCGAGCCGCCACCTCCGTTGGCCACGCTCGACGTCGTAGATGAGTCGGGCTCGCCGAGCCGGTTCCGAGGGTACCCAACACGACCCCTTTCCGGCCAGTAGACGCCGCCGGCGATTGTCGCCGGAAAACCACCGGAAGTCGCCGGAAAACCGCCAGCTGCCGGAAAACCGCCGGAAAATCGGAATTTCTGGAATTCGCCGGAATTCACCGGATCTTCCGCGGGGCTCACCCAGTGGAGCCCGATCGAGCTTCGGACGCCGAGGAGCGCCGAATTCGAGCTCCGAGACGCGCGACGGAACCCTAGCCGTCGCCGATTGCCGACGACGTGAGGTATAATTACCTCCGATTGATTTCTTTAAAATTGATTATGATTGTTAGTATAACATGCTAGAATTGAATAATTGTCATGATAAACGTATGAGTATGAGTGTAGTGATGATTGCATGATGCAATTAATTGAGAATGAATAGGGAGTGATCTAATGAGGTAGATCGAGTTGAGCATGATAATTGTGTATGATGTGATTAATGACTAATTAGGGATGAAATGATAAGTTACATGATGAGATTAAGTGTGAATGAAGGTTCAGCGATCTAATGAGGTAGGAGTCTCAGCATGATAAGTGATCAGGACGTAACTTTGAAAAACACAATAAAATTGGTATGACTAGGATGAGTTAGAATTATTTAAATTTATGATTATTTAACTGTTGCTGGATGTTGATGATTGAATTGTGATTGATGTTCATTGTGTTTGATGCATCATTTAGTTAGCGGGCGTTAGTATTTAGTTTTGATGTGTAGGTACGAAGTAGGAGCTCGCCGCCTAGGCGCGATGACACGTTGGAGCTTCTACCAGGTCCGTTTAGGACTCGTCTCTGATTTACTCTTTCTATTGTATGTTTAATTTATTGTCTGCAGGACGGGTTAAGTGGCGTTTTATCGGATCCCACTTAACTCGGGCCATTTAATCGAACATTTTCCGGATTAATAACCCCTCGAGGATGAGATCCCTCGAGGATGATTTCGAAAACAAGATCCACCACAAGTTGCCTTCGGGCCTATTATATAAATCCCTACCCAAGCCTATATATATAGTAGTTTTCGCGTTTTCAGTGAGACGAGAGATGGAGAAATCGACTGCACGTACCATGCAGAGGATGCCGTGACAGTCAAAGCGGGCTCTGGATTAGTGCCAGCGGACTGTTCCATTCCCGAGGGATCCTGACAACTCCGCGTTTGAGTTCCTCACACCCGGAGAACGTGGAGGTTTACGGGTACTGTTTAGTACAGCGCATGTCCGGACTTGTGGTTCAAAGGGTACTAAAGGCGACTGCCTGAGAGTACTCGGCCTTCGTGCTCAAGGCCAGGAGAAATATGGAGGTAAGGAGAGGGCTTAGGATAAAGTTTCACGAGAAGTACTGAAAAAGAAGTGCTGAGAGCAGCACAGTACCAGCAGCAGATCAGTAAGTTCGGGATGCTACCGGGTCTGCAGCCCAGTGGCTCCTCAGTAGTGCCCTTCAGAGTGTTCTTGAGGAAGTATATGGTTTTCTTTCATATGAGAGTTTGCTCTCATAGCCAGTTTGTTATAGTTATTTTATTTTCCGGACCAGTAACACTTGTTACTGACGTGTTTTTATACTATATGTAGGTAATAATCACGAGTTGGAGGAGCCAGCTTGGACGGAGGAGCAATGAGGTCTTGTGCACACACACATGTTAGATTTCTGAATGTTTAATATTGTATTATTATGTTATTATATTGTGAATGACATGATTAAATGTTTGAGCATGATGATATGATGTGAATGAAATGCTAAGACACGATAACAGAATGCAAAATATGATCAGAGTTGAGCAGCGGAAGCGTAGTGGGTTGAGACCCAAGCTTCAGAATGAATTCATAATATGTTAGATTTTGTGTGAATGAAATCATGGATGCATGTGTTATGTCGTATATATATATATATATATATTATTTTGACAGGGTGGGCCCATAATTGCACTTTTAGGGGAGACCCTGACAGTTTTATTTCAGGATTTTTACCGTAATTGTAATGATGTGAAAATTGGTTGCATGTCATCCATGTAGTATCATGTTAGGGTTTTATGAATTTATCCATGCATGACAAGTCGTATCTACATCTTAAGACGCCGAGATTGGATCCGCATGAGTTAGGTTCGGGTTAGCCGACCTAACCGGGGCCTGTAACATGCCGGTTCGGTTCACGAGTGTGGACCGGATTTAGGGTGTTATATGTTAAGACCCAGTTCAATGATGCCAGTTGAATATGAATTAGTTGTTGAGTCAAAATTCAACTCAGAATTCGATAATCGTGTGAAAGAACAAAATTATTGTGTGAATATTTTATTAAATATTTATATTATCTATTATTTTGAGAAAGTGACCATTGTAATCTCAGGGGGTACTTTGTCTATTTTTGTTAGGATTTATCTATTTTCTCATTGTTGATTAATTTTGACTCTAATTGCATGAGTCATGTCATTCACCTAAAATTATGCTAGGTTCTAAGCATTCCATGTATGTATAACGAAATTTATCTTCTATTCTAAAACACTGAGAGTAGATCCTTTCGGGATATGTTTGGGCTAACTGACTTACTCGAGTGACCCGTAATATTATGTCTCGGTTCAAGAGTGAACTGGATTTTGCGTGTTATAAGGGGGGTATCCTTAAAATGATGTTTAAAATATTTTTATTGCTTGAATAAAATAAGGCCGGCTAAAATAGAACTTCAATCGCTTGGAATGTAATACATGGACTTTGACCCTCAAAGCTATAAAAACAATTTGTTGCCCAAAATGAGGTTTTAAAAAATTAGGCTGAATAGGGAAAGGGATCGCACTTACGCCCTCCAAGTGCCACTAAGAGATAATTTTAACTTTACCTGGACACTTTAAAGCACCTTGATGATATGATCCAAGTAACATTCATATAGATAAATTAAGTCTATGATAATGTTAGTCTTAGCTAACTCTACGACCTCTTTCTGGCAAAAATGCCTCTGATTCATTATACGAAAAGAGCTCGGTGCAGCTTGCGGGGAAAATGTAGGTGATAGATTGAAACCTTACTCCGATGCTACAGATAGCCAAACGCATGTGCCAGTTGAAAATTAGAGACACGGAATATACCCAACCTAACTTGCTCAACTTGTTACACTTGTTATAGATAATAAAGACCAAACCACCAAATGGTGATGAGAAACATCAACTTTCATCAACACTTAAAAAATGTGATGCATATAAAATGTGAATGCGGACATCACATCACATTTTTTTAGTGTTGGGCCTTTATTGTCTATGACAAGTGTAACAAGTTGGGCAAGCTAAGTTGGGTATATTCAGTATCTCTAATTTTCAACTTGCTCATGGGTTTGGCTTCTTTTGCTCGTAGTAAAGGGTTCAATCTATCACCTATATTTCCCCTGCAAACAACTGTACTAAACTCTTTCATATAATGAATCAGCGCATTATTGCGGGGAAAAAGAGGTCGTAGAGTTAACAAGACTAACATAACCATAGACTTTTTCTTATCTATATGAATGTTACTTGATCATAAATTAAGGTGTTTTATGCGTGAAGACAAAGTTAAAAATTATATTTAGTGGCATTTTTTGGAGGCTGAAGTGTGCATTTAAGGTTAATTATTGCTTATTGAGTATTTAAAAATTTTTGGGTTAAGATTATTTACATAATATGTAGATAATTGTTAGGTGATCCCGTTTCCCTATTCAGTCTAATTTTTTAAACCCCCATTTTGATTGAAATGATTCTTTTATAGCTTTGAAGGTCAAAGTCCCCATATTACATTCCAAGTGATGAAATTCCATTTTTGGCCGACTTTATTTTATTCAAGCCATAAAAATATTTTAAACATCATTCTAAATACCCCTTGTAACAACTAAAATCCGGTTTATTTTCGAACCAAGACGTAATATTACGGATCACTCTAATAAGTCGGTTAACCCGAACATATTTCAAAAGGATTTATTATTGGTGTTTTAAGATAGAAGACAAATTTTGTCATGTGTAAAATGTTCGGAACCTAACACTATTCTACGTGAATAACATGACTTGTACACTCACACTCAAAACTAATCAATAATGAAAAAAATGATAAATCCTATTAGAGACACAAAGTATACCCAACGTAACTTACCCTAATTGTTACACTTGTCGTAGATAATAAAGACCCAACCACCAAATGGTGATGCGAAACGTCGACTTTCATCAACACTTAAAAAATGCGATGTCGGCAATGCCAACCAATATATATATATATGTATATATATATATATATACACGCGTGTGTGTTGATATGGGGGTTTTTTAGGCCAAACTTATTTACGACGTCCTTGTGGAATGCTGTTTTGCATGCTCGTGTTGGACACATGACAGATGGGTCCAATTACATGACTTGTTGGTCGGGCCATATTTAGCTCCTCAATTTTCCTTTTCCTTGATTGATTCAATCAAAAGGAGAATCAAAGATTGCAAACATTGGCGCACAGCTTAGTGTATTGGGTATATCCTCCAATTTGAGTACTCCACGGCCCATAGAAATGAAATGTTGATGATAATCAAGGGCGAAACTTTGAGCAGAATTAGAGAGGCAAAAGCCACCAAGGCAGCAACTACTGCATATATTTGTACGCTTGGGTGTTGGGGAGATATGTTCGCCCTTGGATTGGACTATTCAACTAATGTGTGGCTCTTGTCCTATCATCAAAAACAGAAGAATACATCAAGCAAAAGCCAGAGAGTGTTGAGATGTTAGCGTTGGCTACATGACAATTTTGTCTGATATCGCATAAATGGAAGGACCCACTTCTAGTTGCCAACAAAATACATCGAATATCCAGACCGTGACTACTTACCTATTTGGTGATTGTTTTTGACCTCCACCGACAATTCCTTTCCCAAGGTAATAACAAAGTTTGTGCTTCAGTATCAAATTTGATCAAAAACATTGTTGGGAACTGATATTCCACCAACTTCAAACATGAACGTAAATACAATTGGGTTGATGTAATAAGCATGTGAAATATTGCTACTTAAATTGTTGTTTTCTCTATCTTTTTTCTTTACGTGATTATAATGGAGCCTTTATGGAGGACATTATCAGCAACCGACAGAGTTTTGACTTGGGTGATGGTGTGTCATTTTTTTGGCTCGGCTCAAATCGGACAGATTTTACTTCTTTAATTTGTAAGGTACTTCATTTTGTATTATCATGCCGCAATGGGAGGGTGTACTTTGTTTGTTCCATCCGAGTTGGAATTACAAGGTTAAAATATTACGAGGATTGACCACACCCTTTGCATTTGTATCCATTTCCATTTATCAATCTCAAACAGTAAGTATTTATCTTTTTTCACGCACACAAAAAATCTCTACATAATATATAAGGGCAACTCTCTCTGATATATAGCCTTCTACTAGTTAAAGTTGCCAAGTTGAACCAGGCGAGCACAGTGGTATTTAGCGTTCGACTCGACTTGACTCGACTCGACTAGACTCAGAGCCGACATTTAAATGTCGATTCGAACTCGAATCGTACAGCTCGAGTGTTGAGCAAGAGTTAGCTGTTCGACTCGACTCAGACTCGGTTGTAACCGAACTTGACTCGAACTCGACTGGTAGTTCGACTCGAACTCGACTCGATAAAATAATATAATAATATAGTCTTTATATTATATTTTATTTATTTATATATATATATATATGAAATATAATAACAAAGAAGCAAGATAGGTGAGATGGTAAGTACTTTGACTTTTAGACTTTTAATCCAGCTGGTTTCGAGCTTACGAACGAGCTGGCGAACAAGCTCACAAAAATAAGCAGTTTAAGTATATTCGAGTTCGAGTTCTGAACACATAAAAGATATTCGAGTCGAACTCGAACATGTATGTCCAAAACTCGTTCGATCTCGAGTCGAGTTCGAAAGAGCTTCGAACTATTCGAGCCGAGCTCGAACACATGTTGAGCTCGGCTCGCTCGCTCAATTAGCACCCCTACTACTAGTCACGTCTCACTTCTATCACAATATTTGCGATAGGCATCAAACACTACTATTCTATTTTAAATTTGATTAAAAAGGTCATCTTCAACAAAAGTTCAACTGATCATCTGGTTACGAGCCTTCGGACTACTCGTAAGTAATACCCTCCCTGTTGGGTCAGTGTCTCATTGCTGCTTTTGATATAAAGATGAAAAAATTAGCAATGACGCTCTGTGTGCGTTTATCTTTTTAGCGCCCAACTGGCTGGTTGGCGATTAGCATAACCAAATCAAGCTTGTAGACAAAATAATAAAAAATATAATATTTCTTATCATTTAGAGTTGTGTATTCGAAGTTGACTAACCTTAATTTTTAATATTTTATTAATAAAATTTAGTTTATTTTATTAAAAAAATAAAATTATTATAATTTATTTTCTCATTTAATTAGAATTTATGTTTAAAATTAATCAGAATCTATATTTAAAATATTAAATTATTATAACCTATCTTATTATTCAAAAAAAACTTATATATAAAATTAAAATTTACCTATAATATAAGTCCTATATAATGCATCATCTTCCATGGTACTTTTTAAACTTATTTGGAAAAAATTAACTTTTTCAACTTGTTATAAACATGAAATTCTTAAAACCTGATGCCAAAATCAAGTTAGAGGTCAACTCAGACTTAATTGAGCTTATTAAGTCCAATATAGTTCGGCTGATTGCCAATAGGTCCCCGTTACCATGTTAAAAAACAAAACAAGTAAATTGTGATGAACAAATAAAAAAATGCACCTAGGACTTTACCGATAGCCAGTGGGTGACTAGCTGATTTTTTTGCCGAGCTCATTTTTCTCCAAGTTTAAACAAGATTTATTAGTATTTGAATTGATTCTTGGGCTTGTTTAATTCATGTTTACTTAAGCTTTCTATTAGTATAATTTACTCCAAAATTCTATTTTAAAAACCAAGATATCCCAATTAGTTCTGATGTAACATGTCAAAACAAAATACTAATATGTTAAAATCGTATTATTGTTCAAAATTTACAAAGTCTTATTTTGACATCTCCAGCTCAAGTTAATACGACGAGTCTTTAGATTACAGAGACGGTGGGACGATAAAAATTAAGTAATCTAATTCATATTTTTTTTACCATCTGACTAAGTCAGTGGAGTGGTATATTAATGTTGAGAGCCAATATATTTAATTATTGTGAAAAAAGATTAGTAGAGGCGAGTAATAAAAGGTTGCCAAAGCTTCCCAAATCAAAGTTTTATGGAGTTGGACATGGAGCTAAACCAATGGCCTAATTTAAATCCTGGTTTTACCCGAGGGTGTAAACAAGTCAAAAAATAAACTTTTAATCTTAGAAAAGTTTATGTTCGCGAATATTCTATGTCGGCTCAATTTAACTTAGAACTCGTAATCGTTAATTTTGTAATCGAAAAAATATTCAGCTCGTTAATCTTATTGAGGTCACATTAAACTTATGTAGTATTGGAAATAAAATTTTAATCTTATATAAGTCGATCAAGAGTCAAACACAAATATTCGTTCGACTCAAAAATATAATAAGTCGGACACAAGACAAGCCGAAATACTATAAATTTTAGACAAGCTGCTCTACCCATAATAAATCAAAGACTTGTCGAGTATTCAAATAAGCTTAAATATATTTGTTAAAAATTATATCAAATTTAAAAATATCTGTATTTGACTCTACTTTGATTCATTTCCGCTCTTAATTTTACCAAATTAATTATTTTATTTTATTTTATTTTATTGGTTTTTTAAGGAGGGTATAATAATAACATCGTAACCGAAATCCCGACGAAGGAGTCTTTCCTCCCATCCCACCCAACCTCTTCCCCACTCTCCTCCCACAACCAATATTTGCAGGGTTTTGATCACCTTCTTCCCCTCCCCATCCTCTCCATTTTTCCGCCCCCGAATCGCAATGCCACCACCACCATTTCTGCCCCGTCGAAATCGCCTAGAAAGTCCCAATCTTTACCATTTTTTTGACGCGTTTTTCGTCGGGTTTTGAGGCTGGAATCCTGTGGTATCCCTTGGCTTCGGGTGCGGCCATGGATTTGTCAGCTACGGGGGTTGGTGCCGACCTTTGATAGTCGTCGGGGCGGCGGGTGCGGTTGTTGAAGGGGAGTGGGGGGAGGTGCGGTATATGCTTCGTTTGTTGGAGTCTGGTTGGTATGAGGTCGGGTTGGGGAAGGTGAGGAGGGATTGTGCGCTTGTGATCAGGAGCAGGGGTAGGTGGGGGAAATGCGGCTGATGTGTGTGTTGGTTGTGTTTATCTTTGTAGCGTTTGGTGGACTTGCGGTGGATTTGGTTGTGTAGATTTGCTGTTTCTGTTTCTGGTGGGAATTGGTTGGAGAAATGCAGCAAGATCAGCGTAAGAAGGTGAAGATTTTTCTCTTGCCTGTGATTAGATTGTGGTGATAATCTTGTGCTTGGATGTAGTTTCCTTATCTTTTTCTTGTTCTTTCATATTACTCTTTGAAGGATGAAGATTTCCATTATCGCGCGTTTTCCTTGATCTGAATAGTTGGATTTTGACGATTTGGATGCTTGAACAGAGCTATGCCTGTAGAATTTTCCTGTTTGCGTTGTCCTCGTCTATGTAGTTATAGTTAAAATGAGGATTTGGAGGCCTAGGACTCTCAATTGGCGTCAATGATCCATTTTTTACTTACTTTTTCTTCAATTACTAGCCTACATTGTGGGCATTAAGTATGTACTGTCTTGTATTTGTGAATAAATATTGCTTTATTGTATTGGAATTATTTTTTTTCCCGTTTTCAACCTCTGTTCATTCGATTATTTTCACACTTGGTACTTTTTGACTATGTACATTTCTTTATGAGTAGTGTGTAAGTTCAAAGCCTAAAAGTGAAGTTATTGACTGTGTGTTACAAATTAGGTATGATGTTTATGTCTTTATTGCACTATTTCAATCGATGCCTTGTGACTTGAGGAATGATTTCGTATGACGTCCTTGTATCTGATGAATGAATGATCAAGGTGAATGCATGTTATTATATTCGTACTTCGTTATATACTTTGCATTTTAATTCATTGTTTGGAGTGGGAACTTGAACTATTATTATATTTGATTTTAAACTGTATGGTATTTTATCCCTTACATTTGGCTACTTATTATTGGCTTGTAAGACTCTGCTGACGAATCCCCTCCTTCTTTTGTTCTCTCTTTTAATCCATCATCAGAGTCCAGGAGAAGCAGACTTTTTTTCAGAGTATGCAGATGCTAGTAGATACAGAATTCTGGAAGTCATTGGGAAGGGAAGTTATGGTGTTGTCTGCTCGGCAATTGACACCCATACAGGAGAAAAAGTGGCAATCAAAAAGATCCATGATATTTTTGAGCACATGTCTGATGCTGCTAGGATTCTCCGGGAGATTAAGCTTCTTCGGTTGTTACCGCATCCAGACATAGTTGAAATCAAACATATCTTGTTGCCACCTTCTAGAAGAGATTTTAAAGATATTTATGTTGTTTTTGAGTTGATGGAGTCTGATCTTCACCAAGTCATTAAGGCTAATGATGATTTGACACGGGAACACTATCAGTTCTTTCTTTATCAGTTGCTGCGTGCACTAAAATATATCCATACTGGTACAGCTCTTAATCTTCATTCTTGGTCATTGGTATATTGGATTTTCATTCCTCGTTTATGTGAGTCTCCTTATTCAAATTAAGCATAAGTTGAAGGATTCTACCCCCTGAGGTTTTGAGAAATTATCTCAAATTTTAGCTAACTTCTAACGTCAGTGCGAAAGAAAACATTTTTCTAGTTGAACAGAAATCCATTCAGACTTTGTTTATCAAAGACCAAATAGACTTTCCCAACAAGAGATATATGGACCATTATTATTGTAATTACATATGGCGGAGTCTCTCTTAATGAGGCCTTGTTTAAAGTTGCTGTGAAGGAGTTACCTTGTAGGCCATAAATGAGTATGGTTGAAATATACTTTATTTATTAGTGTTTCATCGAGTACAAGGTAGTGCATCTCTTTCAAATGCAGAATAATACATCTATTATGTGATTGGTGAAATGTTGTGCTGTAGTTAGCGGTCAAACACTATGTATAATTTTGGACATTTCTTTTGATAAAAATTTAGAGTTTGTTGATGTTAAGGATCTCTGTTGCAGCAAATGTTTATCATCGTGATTTGAAACCGAAGAACATATTAGCAAATTCAAACTGCAAACTGAAAATTTGTGATTTTGGATTAGCAAGAGTTGCATTCAGTGATACTCCAACTACCATACTTTGGACTGTAAGCATAGCAATGTTCATGCACATATTATCATTTCTTTTGTTTGTTGTGAGTGTTGTTCATACAGTGAAAGTTTTGCAGGACTATGTGGCAACAAGATGGTATAGAGCTCCAGAGTTATGTGGGTCGTTTTTTTCAAAAGTATGTTGGTTTAGGCGTAGTTATGATGATATCTGTTTGATTGTTTTGGTTCCATTGATAAGTTTTTATGTCCATTTTGGATTTGCTTTATTTTTGGTGGGATAATTCTTTATTGTGGTTTATTCGGACCAGTTTAAAGTTTATTACATTTGCTTTTGGAATGTTTAGCGTGAGAAAAATATGAGCTGCTTAAGTGCTTGTGAGTGTAAAAATAATCATGGTAGCAAAACAAATCGAATAAAATAAAAGTACTTTCAAGTTTAATTGTCCCTTCATGTGCCTATATCTTTTAGCTAGTTCAGTAAAGGCTTGCTGATAATTCTGTTGTTACTAAGTTCCTTCTCTCTTTTTTGAATTGAATTGGTAACTATTTTATTCTTGTGTTTTTAGATTTACTCTCTGTGTTTGTGACTACAAAATGAGCAGCTGGCTAGTTCTTGTTTAGGCTATTAACAACTAGGACGACAAGCCACACATTCTTCAATGCGATTTCCTATTTGTAATTTTGTAATCAGAAAATTTTATATATGTCGTGTCTCTTGAGTACAGAGTCATGGATTGGTCTAAATACAATCATTTGGCTGAAAACAAGTAAGATGGGTGTGGCCATCTCTTGGTATTTTTGTAAGAAAGATTGCATTTTTTGTTATCATATTGTTAAGACTTATTCTTTTCATTTTAGGTATATAATCATTGCTGGTGACAACTATTTTAATTGGTTTATGGAAGTGGCGATTCTTAACAATTATATTTGCATTAATCTTTTATTCAGCTAAAATAAATTCTTGTTTGGGACTTTGGGTAATGAAACTGGGAAAAAAAATATTTCTTTATGTGCTGGTGTGGTGCTGTTTGGTTTTGACCATTAATATATCGGGGTTTTTTAAACAGTACACTCCTGCCATTGATATTTGGAGTATAGGTTGCATCTTTGCCGAGGTGTTGACGGGGAAACCACTTTTTCCAGGCAAAAATGTTGTTCATCAGTTGGACTTAATGACAGATCTTCTTGGCACACCATCAATGGATACTATATCGAGGGTATCTTTCGTTTATGGTTTTTCATGACTGGTGGTCATTATCTTGCTTATAATATTGGGGTGAATGTCGCCAGTACCTTTGAAGGTTTTGTAGTTATTATACTAATATAATGGGGGTGAATGCTGCAAGTTTCTTGAAGTTTTTTTGTCGGGATTTAGGTGCGTAATGAGAAAGCAAGAAGGTACCTGAGCAATATGAGGAAAAAACAACCAATACCATTCACTCAGAGGTTTCCAAATTCTGACCCATCAGCCCTAAAATTGCTAGAAAAGCTTCTTGCATTTGATCCGAAGGATCGACCTACTGCAGAAGAGGTATGGGGAAGCTTTATGAATCTTCACCACTAGCCCTTGATAGTGGATTAATGATGAAATGAGCACGTCACTTATTTGGTGTACTGTTCATTTTGTCTTGTTACCTTCAGCTTTTAATCTGAATAGCAGGATGACTATCCATTTGCTATTGCTGAGCATTTTTCTGCTATATTTTGCTTCTCTTGTCCAAGTTACTAGTAAGTAGCTTTTACTTTTGTTGCTGTTGTAGTTATTTTTTAGCTTACTCTACTTGTAGATATAGTCTCCGTAGTAACTTTTTAATTAATGCTTTATACTTAAATTTAGAAATGCTTGTACTTACCATTGTGTTCCTCCTTTACATTCTTATTATCTGTACTAAATACAAAACTCCCCTTATGCTTCTTTTATCAATGTCGTTATGTTGAATAAAGTTTATATTATCTGTTTGGAAAGAGCGTGGGTAGAGGCAGTTTGAAATGGTATGGGGGTTTATTGTATATGCTCTTGGTATAATTATGATGAGAGGTTTGGCAACATAGCATCTATATCCCTGACCCAAATCATTTAGGATGAGATGGATGACAAATATGATGAAGTTTGTGTTAATCACAATAAATTCATGTAAATTAGGATGGTTGATGTTGTAAGCCTCTTTTGTTAGGCACTTGCTGATCCGTATTTTAAGGGCCTTGCAAAAGTAGAGAGAGAACCATCAAGTCAGCCAATTTCAAAAATTGAGTTTGAATTTGAAAGGAGAAGGGTGACAAAGGAAGATCTTAGAGAGCTTATTTTCCGTGAAATTTTGGAATACCATCCATTGTTGCTCAAAGATTATATGAATGGAACTGAAAGAGCAAATTTTCTCTATCCAAGGTTATTATTTATTTATTTATCTCTTTCCACAATGTGTTCTTTGCCTGTTTCTTTAATTTGTTTCTTTTATGGCGACGCCATTCTCTCTCTTTTTTCTTTGTGCAGTGCTATTGACCAGTTTAGAAAGCAGTTTGCATACCTTGAGGAAAATGGGGGTAAAAGTGGGCCAGTGATTCCCTTTGACAGGAAGCATGTGTCTCTTCCAAGGTGATTTTTCAGCTGTGTAGTTATCTTCCTATTTGAATATGCAAGTGGCTATTCTGCAAGCTTAGCATTAATAACGTTTATATATGCAGATCTACAGTTGTCCATTCAAACACTATACCACCAAAAGAACAACCAGCTACCTTCAAAGATCAGCCAAGGATTCAACAGACTTTAGAAATAGACTCCCATAAATCTTTGACAGATGCTAATGTTGGCCCTCCTAAAAATGGGTTAAACAGAAAGTGGCATGCAACAAATACAATGTCTTTGAGTGAGTTTCCTTACCTTTTGTCATTTGATCCTTTGAACAATTTGTGACAAAAATTATTAGAGTAGTTTTTTTTTTTATCATGCTATTCTTACTTCAGATCTATCTCTAAGTTCAAAAAATGCCTTTTTCCTCTGTAGCAAAGACTGGGAAAGTTGTGGGGCCAGTTGTTCCAAATGATAATGGAAGCATTAGGGATTCTTATGATCCCAGACATATGATCCGTAGTTCTGCATGTATGCCGCAGGCTATTCAAGCATCTTGCCACTTCCCAAGACGTGCTACAATAAAACGGGAACACGTTGGAATGGACTCAACGGAGGTATACAAAAATATGTCACAAATGAAGCAAGCACTTGCGCTTCCAAGATTGATACCTGATGTTCCCGTTAACATGACCGCAACTCCTTATTACCTATCACAAACGCAGGCTTTGGATGAACGTCCTGTGATAGATGTAAACCTGCCACAGACGAAGTCACGATATGGTTAGGCATTCAAATTCATCAATCCTTGCTGGTTCAAGCTGAAAGATGTAATTTTTCTGAAGCTGCTCGAGATGGGGGTGTAATGCCAAATGTAGACAAAAGAAGGCGAGGGTTCAGCTCCCCTTCGGAGAATAATGTCATTTGAGGAGATTGCAACGGCTTGAACTATTCGCTGCTCGTGACCTTGACTTGTTTGGCTTATGAATGCACTGCCTGTGGGAGAGAAGAAAGGAACAATAATGGAAAATGTTTAGAATAAATAAAGACGGCGTTGTGTCGAAGGGGCTTCTCTCTGGAACTTCTTCCCTTGGCACCATGCCATGGACACCGTCCCATATCTTTACATGTTTGCTCAAAGAGAATGGAGAAATAAGATTGTGAATTCCTACATCAATTCTTGGCAAGTAGTTACTAGTTAGTTCAGATTGCTGATACTCATACACATCGAACGCTAAGCATTTGCTTCTGCTGTTATGTGAATTGTTTTCTGTGATATAATGTCAACATTGCGTTAAGCGATACGCAGTCACATAGTGTGATTACTAAAATTTATTCTTCTATGGTTGTACGAGTGGCACGGACCTGCTATCAAATGGTTATCGAGAATGTAGGGTTAATGGTCATCATATAAGAAAACGGTTTAAAGCATTATTAATTTAATCGAATCAATTTTAAATATAATTGATAATGATAAAAAGTTTTACTATAATCAATTTACCTATTTAACTGAATATTATTGAATTATCTTATATATAGTTATAAATTTTATTTCTACTTTAACATTAATTTTAAAAAAATTTATTGTCAAAGTATCAATTTAATAAATTTATTTAATTTAAAATTTTAATTAGTAATTTCATAATTTTCAATACTAGATGATGGTTAAAAATTTTATATTTTGTGAATGAAAATTTATTTTAGATAATTTGACTTTTAACAAACTTAATAAAATTGGATTTATGATGTATAATTTTTAACTAATTTAAACATATTTTAAAAGTCCAACACCAATGAAAAAAAGACATTTTGTCATTTAAATTTTTAGTGATAAGAGACCTATTTTCGATGGCAAAACAACTTTTGTCACTAAAATTTATGATTAAAAATTTCAATGATAAAAACCTTGACAGCTAATTAATTGGGTGCCAGAACAATAACAAATTATCCGCAAATATTTTTGGTAGCAAAATTTGGCAATAAAATTGTCACTGAATTGTAACCTAATTTTGGTGACAAGATAATGTTAAAAAGTTACCAAAATTTATGACATAGTTGGGTGGTTGAGATGTGTCACCAATTTTCTCTGATCAATGATCAAATAGGTTTGACACCGTAATTTTTGACCACCGTCCTATCTTATTGATATTGACCACCGTAATCGTTTCAATGTGAAAAAACTAAACTAAATGTCAAGGTGACCAATTTCTTACACCCACTCCCACGCCCTTCTTCCCATCATCACCGTGCTCCTAGCACTACTATTGAACAATCTATTTGTGATCATTTTTAGGCCCTTTTATCTGATACTACAAGTACCCAAGAAGTCTTTAACACTTTAAACAAAAATATCCTCTCATTATCAAATGTTAAGGATGATATTGGAGGACTATCTCTCTTTAACAAATTTTCTTTAAAAAATTATTGGAGTAACCTTCTTGTCTGATCCAAATATGAAATAAATCGACATGCATTGATAACTTGGTTGGTCATGTCTAATCAGGTCTTAACTTTAAACAATTTCTAAAAGAAAGATCTTAATCTTATAAATAAATGCTCTCTTTGTAAACGCATAATTTCACATTTCATATATATATATATATATATATATATATATTATTGTATATGAGATTTTGTAGGAAAAAGATTTATATTAAACATCTGCTAAAAGTTATGATTAAGTGATGGCGGGTAAAATATATTTGTAATGTATCAATGATTCAATGGATTAAATGCGTGCAGACGTACATTAATTATATTTTATTTTATCAATTAAAACCCCCAAACGAAAATGTCTAGAGATGTTGCAGGCATGCCTGCACTTCCTACCATGCACCTTTTGGAGAATTGAGTTCCATATTACGTACAAAAATATTGCCTCCTAAATATTCCTAGCTAACTGCTTGTAATATATTATTAACTATTAAGATTCAGTCCAGTACTTATAGCCAGCTAGCCATTATGCAAAATTATATGTAGATGTAATTCAAAACATGATGAGAAATATTAAAGAATTGTTCATATTCATGTGTAGTGTAATTACTAAGTATCCTGAGAAGAACAGCGAATTAATTATATGTTGATCAGGGTGTTGCCGTGGCCAATCTGGTATATTCGGTGTAGCCAACTGAATGCACTTTAGTTATAACAATGTATGTATTCCTAGTGCCTCTCCAGACAATGCTAGGATCATCACCAGACTAGTAAAAGCCTAGCTCGTTTCAACTTTCAACACCCAAATGTTTTTTTGATGATTTTAAGCCTTGCACTATTATTTTTTAATCAGATCAGCATAAGGTAAGGGGAAATTATTGCGGAAAATTTTCACCGCTCACCCATTCACCCATAAGTTATAAATTCAACTGATCTTCTACATGGGCAGGGAATTCACAACTTTTTTAATAGTTCCATTAGATATTAGTGGCTTATAGTAGGTTTTATTTTATTCATATTTAATATTTAATATCGGAGAAGATGCTAGTTAATACGAAGGTACATGTCTAGTTAATATATGACATTTTTGCATTTCAAAAAGAAAAATTTTTAGTTGCGCTATGTTTTTTCATCCTATTTGTATCCTGTTTTGATTGGGTCAGATGGAATTTATACAAATTTCCACTAAAACTTAACTCAGGTTTTAAAGAATCAAGTATAGAAAAAGAATCTGGTTATCCTCGATACAAAATTTGATTGATATAATATAAAAAACATACATATTGTCAAAAATCCGGTAAGCAACTATAGTGAAACTCGGTTTGTGTAATCTAGTGAATCCCACTTGGTGTAATATAAAAAATTCACCTGTGCATATGAAAAACAAACCTTGATTTCGGTTCACTTAAGAACCGAATCAAAAATATTGTAATCAACTCGAGTCATGTTTAAAGATATTAATCTATAAAACTCAATCAATAATATAAATCGAAATAATTCATTTGGTGTTTTAAGAATAGAAGATGTTACTAAATATGCATTAAAATACATCAAATATAAATAAAAGTATGAAAAAAATAACTGTGTTGATCTGTGTGTGGCGTAATGTCTATCTTTCCTATCACAAAAGGCAACCCAGGATCACATGACTTATGTATATAATATTAAAAATATCAGTAACGAGTGCTATTGTCAAAAAAATAACTAGTACAAACTGGCAAATAGAATTTGATCTTCCACGAGAAAAGAAAACAATATACATATCCTCCTTGTGAACTCAAAAAGAGCATTTACTGAAGAACCACCGGGCTACAGACCCAGTAGCACCCTGAACTGATAGGTCTGATGATGGCTCTCTCGGTATTTTCTTATTTTTTTCTGATCTATTGGGACTACTAGTATATCATAAGCCCTCTCATTTTCTCCATATATCTCTTGGCCCTAAGCACGATGGACGAGTGCTCCCAGGCAGTCGCATTCAATACCCTTTTAAACCACATATCAAGACGTGCGTTATATTAAACAATACCTGTAAATCTCCATGTTTTTCTAGGTGTGAGAAAACTCAAAACTTAGAGTTGTCAGGATCCTTCGAGATTAGAACAATCTTTTCATTAATCTAGAGCCCATTATGACTGACACATACACCCACTCATAGTACATGCGAGTCGGTTTCACAATCTCTCGTCTTACTAAAAACTCGATACAATTATATATAGGCATGAGAAGAAATTTATATAATAGGCTCGAAGACAACTTGCAATAAATCTTAGTTTGAAAACAACTTAAGGGATCTCATCCTTGAGGGTCATTAATTTAGGAAGTAAAATACGTCTAAATAGCCCGTGTTAAGTGAGGTCTAATAAAACAACCACTTAACACGAAACAACCACTTAACACGCCTTGTGATTTGAAAATCAAATTCACGATAGATTAAAGTGATAAAGACGAAAAGAGTCTTGAGGGACTTGTGGGCCAAGCTCTGAAGCGTGACGTCCCTTTTATAACAAACTTGGACTCTAAAACTAACATTAAAACCTACTATTAAATAAAATATTGACATCTCTATATGATGCATGTTTGTTGTTTATGATCGCATCATAAATACATCCTAATAAAGAAAACATTGTTAAATAAACCTACAACTAAATATTCCGCACACAAATCAAAACATAATAAAGAAAATAATTTACAAACAAATAATAAATAAATAAATAAATAAGTACACTCATGAATAAATAGATAAATAATAAATACCTAAAAATAAATATTACTCTAATCATAAAATAATAATTTCATTATACTATATAAATACATGGCTAAATGCAAGTAAATATTAATATATACCTTGTATTAGTAAATATATAAATAAATCAGAATAATAATAATATCATGGCTATCTAATATGAAACACATAATTAAATACAAATAAATAATAAAATAAATTAATAAACAAATAGATAAATAAATATATAAATATATACAATTTAGTAAGCATAAATAAGACTAACATAAATAAGTAAATATATCATTAATAATAATGAATAATAATATAAACATTCATCATATACGATAAATATATAAATATAAATAAATAAACAATAATGAATAAATAAATAATAAATAAATAAAATACTCATAATGTCAAAATATACTAAATATTGTGAATGTGTATTTAAACTAATATAAGGTGTCTCGAATTAACAAAAACGGTTGAAAAATGACTAAACTCGGGCTAAAAATGAGTTGAACCGAGTCAAATGGGCTAACTTGAATTGAGTCAGGCCAAGTTAACTCATATATAGCTGAAAAGGTGGGTTGGGTTGGTTACACTAACACGAACACGGACGCACATGCAGGCAAGCAGGTGGGTTAGCGAGCATGTGAATAGATGTCGGGCTAGTGGGCAGGCGGACACTACGTGGGAAATGGCTAGCTGTGCCCATCGCCAAAAATTACCAACGACAACGTGGCATATGCTATCACCTGGGATGTCAAGGCAGAGGTGATGGCTTTGGTGACCGGGTGACTGGCAAGGTTTGGTCGACAAATGGCCAGAAAGGCAAGGAAATCACCATTGATGGCAGTTGGCAATCTCAACGATGGTCGAGGTCGGTCTCAGAATGTCATTCTTGACAAGGGCCTCAACGAGATGAACCTATTTGGGCAGTTGGCCTCATCGGAGGAGGCTTGCCGGTGGCAGAAAACGGCTCGAAGTGTGGTGGTAGTGGAAACTGTAAGAACGACATTGCTGGCAACTACTACAGCAACACCAATGGTGGTAACTATTATGGCATGTCTGGTGGCCAGAAGAGGACTAGAGACTCGTTGCCGACGGCCCAAATTGATAGCGACACTAGGGTACAATAGTGCAAAATACTGGGAAAAACCAAGCTTTTGGTTTAATTTTTATTGAATGGTCTAGATCTTGCTACATGGCCCAATCTGAACCATTCGGTAACTTGTGGGCCTAGTGGGGCCAACCTACAGGTATATAAATATATATATATATATATATATATATATATATATATATACACACACACACACACACACAACTCGGATCGAGACCATCCAAAGTAAAATTGACTCGAGTCCTAAAAGTAACTCTATATACACGAATTGAAGCAAGAAAGGTAAATGAGCCTCAAAACTTTGAACTCAGTCGGGGATATTTACAACTCAATCAAGTTAAGCCCACAAGGGCAATCCCATAGTCTGAAATATGTGAGATGTATATAAATGAGATACCCTGAAAATTTCAAATGGATACTAAAAGCTGCAACGGCCTAGATTTAAGCCTAAAACCTTGGCTAACATATACAAAAAAATTTTGTATAACTTGTGTGTATACTGATAACTTATATTCTGTTGTATTATAACTGAAGCTATTATCTGTATGTCGGGCATACTTAGCCTCTATCACATACTCATATGGTTATATGGGCCAAATATTCATGGTCTAAAAACTAGTCTGGCTCATCAAACTCATTCGAATCGACTCTATATTGGCCTGAACTGGGCAAAACTATAAGCAGGTAAAACCATAACCCGAAGCTGGAATTTTACATACAATCCACTTGACTTTTCTTCCTCCTTTCCTTCTTCACAAGTAACTCATGGGCGGCTCGGCTGATACCAAAATCGCCTTCAATATCATTTGACATTTCCAACCACTATGAGTTCAATTTCAAATTCCTAGGTTTTTAAAGTTTTTTTGCCAAGTTTTAGAAGGACTGTTAAATGTGTACACAAAACCTAGTTAATATATGATGGAATATATAATTTTTGCAAGTAGGTTTTTGAATTTCATGAACAAAATTTTAAGAAACTTACTTAAGTAGTAAAGTAAAAAACTTTCTTTCTCTTCTTTCATATTTAGGTTAAGTACTTGATTGCAAAAATATTTTTTACTGTTCCGCCAACAGTGTTTCATGGGTCAATAAAATATGTAAGTCCAAATTTGTTTTTTATGTTTCGCTAACCAGATTTCACAATGTGAAGCCAATTGGGTATTTGAGAATGAAGTATGTGACTTCATGTGTGTTTTTCATGTTCCACCGACCGAATATTACAACGTGAGGCCAACTGGGTACTTAGATTAATAAAACTCACCTTCCTCTCCTTTCTCCACCTGAGTTTTAAAGTGAGGCCAACCAAGTCTTTTCCTGGTCAACCAAGGCTTGTTATGAACCTAATTCTTTGTACCGGAAGAAAGGTGGGCTTTGGGATTTTCACCAGGGCATCAATCGGGTTTTTGACTGTAAGTATGTTTTTAGTGTTATGTCAATCGGGTCTTGTATTGGGACGTTAATCGGGTAAATGATTCTTTAAAAATGGAATTAACTTGAGATAGTGGAATCCAAAATTAGGGTTACTAATTGAGCAAGCCAACTTATGAATATTTAGTATTCGGTATGGCTTGACTCGACTCGAAATTTGACATTTAAATACTTAAGTTTGAACTCGACTCGAACTCGAATCTTACGAGCCGAGCTTGAACAAGGTCATGTTCGACTCAACTCGACTTAGTTATAACTCGAACTTGACTCGATAAAATAATATAATAATATAATTTTTATATTATAATATATATATATATATATATATATATATATATACACACACAATATAATAATAAAGAAGTGAGATAGTTGAGATGGTAAATATTTAAGTTGATGGGTTCAATCCACATTGATTGCATTTTTTTAAGTGGCGTACTTTTGACTTTTAATCGAGCCAGTTTCGAGCTCACGAACAAATTGGAGTTCGAAAAAATTAAATAGTTTAAGTATATTTGAGCTCAAACACAAAAGATATTCGAGTCAAACTCGAGCATGCATGTTCAAAATTCGTTCGATCATGAGTCGAATTTGAGCGAGTTTCGAACTATTTGAACCGAATTTGAACACAAGTTGAGCTCGGCTTGCTCGCTCGATTAGCACCCCCTATCCAAAATGACTCACCTTGCCGAATCAAAAAGACTCCACATACCCTATCAAAAGAGGGAGCGGAGTGCAAAAAATTAGTAAGCACTTACAAATATTCCTGTAAAAAACCTCCCACATGGCTGATATGTTTCATCTAGTTGGAGGGGGGCTGAATCACAAAATTTCTTAGAAAATGTTAGATCCAAGGAGGGGGGCTGAATCACAAAATTTCTTAGAAAATGTTAGATCCAATCTTATTTCAAACAGGGGTGCTGATAGTTCGATCAAGCTCGAATTCACTTGATATTTGGATCGATTTCATTTGAGTTAAAGCTCGTCTTTAATCAAAAGAGCGTGAGCATACCTCCATTTGGCTCGATTCAATTCAAAGCTCGATAATTTATATTAAATATAATATTTTATTTTATTTTTATCTAGTCATTTTTATAAAATATAAAAAATTAACAAATGTACTTTCACTATCAGGAGAGTTTTACATGATAATACAAAGTTTTTGTATCGAAAGAAATTATTTGGCAATGAATTGAAGTTAAGCTATATAAATTTTTATAATTAATTTTATTTCAAATTATTTAATATATATATATATAAATTAATAATAATCGACCTCGATCTCAATCTCAAACTCGAAATAAACAAGCCAAACTTAAACATGTCTGAACTAGACTTCCTCAATTTAAATACCACTTCAGACTCCAAAATAACAGTACAACACCAAAGAAGAATCTCAGAAATTACTTTCATTGAAGAAACGTCATAAAGGCCTGAGATTTTACATGTCAAAAGTTTCAGGATTACAACAAAATTTCTTACCTGCTATATACATTATCAAAGGGGGACACAAATAAAAATTCCATGATTACTACTAACGGATCAGTGTGCGGTCTGTCATTGAAATGCCTAGTCGGTTATTTTATATGGAGATAAAAAAATTAAAATTATAAATATCAAAATGGTCACTACATTGCTTATTGCCAGCAGACTAATCAGCGAGTTAGGACTATCACACATTTTAAGTTTTAAGTTTTTTTCTATATATTTTGAGTTTAAGTTGCTTATCTACGTACAGTGAAAATGCAAATAAACTTGGAACATATATAATTTTACTTGATTAGAAATAACATAATACTATCATTAACATTTCTACATAGGTTTGGGGATACCTAATAATAGGCCTAACCCAAATCAAAAACCTGGTAATAATCAAAATAAGGATGAGGTTTTTAGGTTAGTATTAGCTAAACCAAATAATATAGGAAACAAATCTTGACCGAGAATAAAAGTCAACCAAGAATGGCCAATAACAAACGCTCTCTTCAACTAAACTGAACTCTCCTCGCCGGAAAAGCAATGAAGGCCACCAAGCTCAACCCCCGCCCCTCCCCTGCCGGCCGCCACCCGCGGCCGCCCATCAATCGCCATCATAACATCTCCTTCTCCCTCCGCCCCGACTCTGCCGCCGCCGCACTCGTCGTCGTCGGCTCCGCCCACACCGACGGTCTGTTCTTTTTTTCAAGGTGCCAAGGTCTGTTCTTTCTTTCTTTTTACTGCTTCGCTTTGATTCAATGGCTAAGTTCAAAAAGGCAACTTTTTTGCGGTTCTGACTTGATTGAATTGTGCATTTTGTTGATGGCAAAGATTTCTCAGTCTGCCGGCATTAATGGATGATTTTGCTTGCAATGTAAACTAACAAGGAGGCATCTTTTGTGTTTCTAACTGGATTGAATTGTGCATATTTTTTATGGCAAAAAAATTTTTAGTCTGCCGGCGTTGATGGATGATTTTGCTTGCAATATAAACTTGTTCGTTTGGGGTGGATGATGATTTTTTCAGTGTGAGGGCTATAAGAATACTGTATCTACTTTCTGAGCATTTTATCTGTTGTATTTTGGATAGTATTGATGATGTATAATTCAATGTGGGAGAGATAGGGAGGATGGAGAAGTGCAGAATGAAGCGTACGTGGGTGGTTTCTCTGACTGATGATGGAATTATAAGATGGTCTAATTCTTATGGCTCGAGATGAAGGTTTTAAGGACTAATGCCTCTGGAAAAAAGTGGGGAAACAGATAATGTATGGTGTAGAATCTGAGTTTGTGACATTCCCAACCTCTAGCCCCTCACTGGGAATGAGATTAGTTGGTGAAGGTTCGTGAGGATTGGATTGGAGTGTAAAAAACGATATAATTGACTGCCACCTTTGATGCGCTGGGATGGTGTGATAAGGATGTTACAAACCTATGGCCACGAACATGAGATTTTGGTATTCCCCATCCTTGGCCCATCATTGGAAGTGAGATTGGTTGGTCAAGGCTATATGAAATAGGACAGGATGTTAGCGGCCAAATGTGGCTAGTCATTTTCAGAAAAGCTCAAGGTTACATTATCATTCTTCTGGTTGTCTTTGAGCAGCCTCCACATGGTTGAGGATCTTTTAAATATAAAATGGGCAAATCCTGTGCGTACAATTTTGTTCAGATCAACTTTTCAAAGGCTTCCCATTAAAATCTTGTTTCAAATTTGTTTAAAAAAATTCTCTTCCATTTAGAGAGTATATGTAACTGTTGCCAATGTCCAAATGACATTGCTTTCACTGAGGGGACAATTCTTTATTCAGTTGGCGCTGCAGTGTTTTATTCTAAAGGTGAAATTTAATCTGTGCATAATTAGTTGTCACCGATTGTTGTTTAATATTCAGTCTACGAGAAATCTTCAACAATCCGAAATGCTTAAATAGTGAGCTTTTGCCCTCTGGTTGTTTCTGCTTCTCTTTATTAAAATGTTACGGAGACCTTGTATAAATGTTGTGGTGTCAACTGGGTTGGCTTTGCCACAACTGATGGGTGTTAACTAATGATAATTCTATTTTCTCTTCATGCATGTTGTGACAAGTACCTGAAAAGCTGAAACTGCTGTTTTAGTCATGGTTTGAGCACGCCCCTCCCTATCTGGAAATGTGGTAGGATTCTGGGTGTTGGTTGGGTCAGGCTCCAGATTAGCTTCATTGTACGTAGAAAAAGAAACTGTTTGATGAATGTTGAGGATAAAACCTAACGGCAACATATCACTATCTAGTGAGTTTGGCTAGTTGGTTGTTCTGAATTTTTAATTGGTTCTGTCATCCTTTTTAAAGCCTGAGGATAAGTTATCTGTTTGTGATATCTTATTTAGTTGTCACATATTTTGAATGTCTGGTTAATCATGGATAAATGAAAAACGTGCAGGCTGCTAAAAGTGCTGGTGTTCCTGTCATTTTGGATGCTGGTGGAAGAGAAGGAGAAATCCCTTCAGAATTACTAGAAGTCGTGGATATATTCAGCCCTAATGAAACTGAACTTGGACACATGGTCAATATGGCGACTGAAAGTTTTGAGCAAATCAGAAATGCTGTTTCAAAATGCCATAAAATGGTATAGTTTAAACTTTCAGTACACATGCGATGTCATGTAGGAATACTGGTTGAAAGTTCGTAAAGAAAATTTGATCAAGGATGAAAAGGGTTGTTGGAATGTCAACAGTTCAAGCCTATAGCTTAGCTTGTGGAGATATTTGATGACTCTCAAAACCTAATTATACATGTTCCTGCAAGAACTACAGGGCGTCAAACAAGTACTTGTAAAGCTTGGGTGGAAAGGACTGCTTTTTTTGTGGAAGGCAAGGAACCTATCAAACAGCCCATATTTTTGGCCCCAGTAGTTTTTGATACAGCAGGAGCCGGTGATACATTTACTGCTGGGTTTGCTGTTGCGCTTGTAGAGGGTAAATCAAAGCACGAGTGCCTGAAGTTTGCAGGTATGATGCCAAGTTTCGGCTTTTCTTTGTTGTTTACTACTGTTGTTCCATACACTCTCTAAGCATATCCATATCATCGGCTGAGATTTTTGGAATTTGCTGCTGCCGCAGCTTCTCTCTGCGTTCGAGTCAAAGGAGCCATTCCTAGCATGCCTGAAAGGAAGGCAGTTCTAGAACTTCTACAGACTGTTTGACATTGGTTCATTTTCTTTGTTAGATAAGTTCTAACCCAAAAAAAACGAGAGGGGCTTTAGTAGGCATAAGTTTCAATTTGAAGGAGAATAAGTACGTCATAAAAGTTACCTTAAGTTCTCGCAATCTGTATCATTATCTATACTGACAAAAATATGTGAATAGAATTTTAACTCTCAAGTAAGTCTCAGCTTGTTGGTATCTGCCACTTGCTCTTTTGATATTTATTTAATTCACCAGTTTCTTTAAGCTGTAGTAGTGGTAAACACTGATTTTGCATATCTATTGTACATGTCCTAAATCTAATCACCGTTGAAAAAGTACATGTTTCCTATGAATCTGTGTGACTTTCTATAAGTATTACAGAAAAATATTCTCATCAGCTAACACTTGTTCTTTCACATTTCGAATCACAAACTTTAACTAGCACATATGGAAACAGGAAAAATTATTAGTTGGAAGGTCTTAAATTCAATATTTGTTGTTGGACCCAATGAACAATTAGTAACTTATAGATACCGGTATCTATTTATTTTTAAAATAGCAAAAATGTCATAAGTATATATTAATGGCGATGAAAAATATAACAAAAAACTGGAGGCTAAATCTTGGATCCTTTTACGTTTACATCTTGAGTGTCACCCTGAATTCTAAATCCAATGCATATGTCCAATGTATCATGCTTTGACAGCTTCCTGCCTTTAAATTGTTCGATACCTATAGAGTGTTTGAGGAATCACAGTGGTCTTCAAATTGTTAATGACTTGTATAGACAAAATTAATGTTGTGACAAATGCTGTTGTATGGGACCTTAATATCTCTTGCGATAAATAGGGATGCTTAAAAACATAAAAGTGGTTGGGACCTGAGCCTTCTGTCTGGCGCTTCATGGTTGAATAATAACAGGGGAGGCTTTTGATGGGGGGGGGGTGGGGGGGGGAGTTAAAGCTATGTTTGACGATAAGGTGTCAGGTTGCACCTGTACAGACAGGTATCAGGGGAAATCATACAGGCCACCTGGTATCTAAGTGGCATTGGATTTGATTGAGGGTGAACTGATTAAACCCGATTAGGATGTGATGCGATTCTTTCTTATCCAAATGATATAGGTTGTGGTTCTGAACATGTCCAGGTATCACCGCAAGGCCACTTGGTATCTGAGGGGCATTGGATTTGATTGAGGTTGATCTGATTAAAACTGATCTCGATGTGATGCAAATACTTGTTATCCGATGTGGTATAGGTTGTGGTTTCACAAAAATCTGAAAGTTGTCTTAATTGTTAAAAAATGAGTTAACAATTCGTTAACAAGAAGAGAAAAAAGGGTACGGAAAACAGCTACTCTGCAGGATTTACCAAGTAAGTTTTTGGGTACATAAATTTAAAATACTTATTTAGTAAAATCGAAAAAACTCACTTAGCGAGTCTGAAAAAATCCAAGTACATTTAGGATGTACTTAATTTGAACGAAACTAAAAATTTTCCTATTAAGTAATTTTAATTTAAAGGTATGTTTAATTGTCCTAAAATTATATAACACAAATATAAATTTTAGAATTCAAAAATTTTCTGATGTTTTAAAACTTAGCAAAAAAATTTGTATTTTCAATCAATGTAAGTATATATAAAATTTATAAAGTGATATTTTTTTGGTGAAAAATAAAAAAATAAAGAAAATTTTGTGAGATATGTGTATGTAAGAATGAAATATTTTATTTTTATCTTATTTTTATACTATCCTAACATATTTTAAAATATTTTTATATTTTCATGTTACTTTATTTTATTGTAATTTTATTTTTAATAATTTTTTATTTATGCTATTTTTATGATAACTGAATGGATCTGTAAAACCCGTGACTCGAGTCAGGGTTTTACGTTACCGAACCAGTCGGTTCGACCGTTGGTTCGAGTCGAGTCAGTTTCATGAACCGCGTGCTGAGTCGAGACCAGCCGTGAGTTATGAGCGATGAGAGTCAGGTGTACCTGAATATATGATGATAACGTCGAGAAGATGGTGAGATATGAGTTATCTGAATATATGAAAGTATGCAGTATTTTTTTCTTTTTATATGTTTGATCGGAGAAATAGTTTTAGGTCGAATAACGCGTTAGGACGCGTTGGATTATATTCGGGTGGGTTATTAGTTATAGAGCATGTCATTTGGATGTTATTGTGTTTGTTTTATTTTATGTGAATTTTTCCATATTTTTCTAGAATTTTTTTAGAATTTATTACGAACTAGTTATTATTTTGACTCGAGTCGGAATCGAGTCAATACTTATTTACGAAACTGCCACTAGAGCATTTCTTCATCTTTCCTGACCCTTCTTCACCAAAACCCTCGCCGCCTACTTCGTTCGTCGCCGCCACCGTCGTCGACTGCCGCCCGGCCGCCGGAACCAACCGCCCGTCGTCCCCTCGCCGTCGCCGTGCCGCCCCGACCGACCCCGGCCACCGATCGCCTGCCGGCGCGCCGCCATGATGCCACGAAGCCGCCTCGACCGTCGCCACTTCGAGCAGGATTCCGCCGCCGTCCGGGCCGCGCCGCCGCCGCTGTGACCCCGACGACCACCCCCTCACCGTCGCCGACATTTCCCCCACCATCCCGAGCGTCGTCGAGGCCGGCCGGAGCCCTGATCGGAGCACGCCGCCGCCGCCCATTTTCGATGCCGCCGTCGACGGCCATCGCCGCCTCGGTTACCCTGTTTGACACCACCATCGGACCGAGCTCGTCGAGCTGGTGCCGATAGACCCCATGATTGCCCTGTCCCGAATCATCGCCGGAAAACCGTCGGAATCCGCCGGAAAACCGCCGACACTCGCCGAAAAACCGCCGGAACCGCCGGAAAATTGGATTCGTGGGAAATTCGCCGGATCATCCGCCGAAGGCACCCGGTCCAATCTGATCGGACTTCGGACGCCGCTAGGCGCCGAATTCGAGTTTCGAGCCACGAAACGGGAACCCTAGCCGTCGCCGATTTTCGACGCCGCGAGGTATAATTTATTTTAATTTAATTTTTTTAAAGTATTGATTATTAGAATTACATGCTAGGATTGGTGAATTGTGTGTTATAATAATATATATAAATGTAGATTTGATTAAGGATAAAATATGAAATTTGTTGATTAAGTGGTGTTAAAAATGGAGGTTAAGAAACCAATTAGGGTAACTAGGTAATGATCATGATTAATGCAAACTAACCTAAGTAGACTTGCTAGAATTGATATAGGTTGATGTGTGTTGATTGATGCGTGATTGTGTTGATTGTGTGTGCATGTTATAGGATGTGTGATTCATCATACGGCCGTTAGTTTTTAGCTTGATTGTGTAGGTACGGTGTAGGAGCTCGCCGCCTAGGTGCGTGGACCCGTTTGGAGCTTCTACCAGGTCCGTTTAGGACTCGTTCTCTGATTTACGCTACTCTCTTGTGTATTTGATTTATTATGTGCAGGACGAGTTAAGTGGCGTTTTATCGAATCCCACTTAACTCGGGCCATTTAGCCAACGATTTTCCGGATTAATAACCCTCGAGGATGAGATCCCTCGAGTTTGTTTTCGAACTTCAGATCCAGCTCACGTTGCCTTCGGGCCTATTGTATAAATCCCAACCCAGACCTATATATATGTATAGTTTTCGTGTTTTTGTGAGAGACTGAATGAGGGAAATCCGACTACCGTGCTACGCGAGCGGGCACGTGTGTGTCGACAGTGGGCTCTGGAATGGTGTGCGGGCCGTTTCATTCCCGAGGGATCCTGACAACTCCACCTTTGAGTTCCTCAAACCCGGAGAAGTGTGGAGGTTCACGGGTACTGCATTGCAGCGCATGTCTAGACTTGTGGTTTCAAAGGGTACTGAAGGCGACTGCCTGAGAGTACTCGGCCTTCGTGCTCAAGGCCAGGAGTAATATGGAAGGTGCAGAGGGCGGAAAGGAATGAGATTTGACGCGAGAAGCAATAGAGAAATGGCCGAGGCATGAGAATGTGAAAGATAGGGGGACGCTGTCGACCCGAGGGCGACGGCTCCCGTATGTGCCCTGATGAGAGTTCTTGAGGAAGTATATGGTTTTCATTCAACAGGAGAGTTTGCTCTCCTGTGCCAGATTGATATTAGTTATTTTCCGGGCCGGTAACACTCGTTACTGACGGTTTTTCTATATATATGTAGGTGAGAAATGCGAGGGATGAAAGCTGTCGGGACTGCGGAGGAGCAGCACGGAACCGCGCACACATGTACCTGCCGCGTGTAACTCTATAATGACGGTGTGTTATTGCTACGTGATGATAATTTTGATATGTTTGTTTAGATAAATTGCTTGATATGAAATGAATGGATAAATATGAATGAGTAGGGAGCCTTGGAGTTCAGACTCGGCTCAGGTAAAAACGAATGAGATAATGGTTGAATGTCAGGGTAGATTATTATGTGTTACCGTATTTTTTATAAAATAGTATATATTTTCTTTTGGTTTCTCATTTATTATTTTGTCTTGTCTTTGCTTGTACATCATAGCATGCATGTAGGACTACGTTAGAACCCACGCATCCCATCCATGCATTTCATGTTTGCATCTCCATCTTGAGACACCGAGGGCAGATCCGGGTCGGCTTAACCGAACCCAGTAGATTAGCGAACGGTTCGGTCGCCGGTGACATTTCCGGGTCGGTTCACGGGTGAGCCGAAACAGGGTGTTACAGGATCCCTAAGTGTTTATTATTTATATGGATTATATGAGAATGATGGGGGAAATGGGATCCACACAACCTCAACCATTTGAATCAGAAAGAAAAAGAAGAAACATACAAAGATTTATTTATCAAGATCTGTTTTTTCTAACAAGGAACAGCAATGCGGCCAGCCCAGTTAAACAGTTAAACGTTACCGTGCTAATATTAACAGTTCTTAAAGAAGCCAAGGGACGAGTTGAAGACCTATTACGACGGGACACTGGGACAGTATTCTGTAGAATTAAAATGGTAAACCCTGAACCATATAAATGACTGTTTCATGTTGAAAGTGGTTTACCATGCATGTAGCTAATCTAGCCTATGGTTTGATACTTCACACATAGGCCACAGCCATATATAGGGAAACCAACTGTTATTGATTTGGCTAATGGTTGATGCCATTTATACGATTATGAGGCTTTATGGTTGATGCTTCATATCGACAAAGCTTCATAGCATGAAATAAATTCACAAGGTAGCTAGCGAGGTCTTGCCATGTGCTAAAATTTTTTTTCAAAGCTAGTACACACACCATGTGACTGTATCTATCCAATGTTTATATTAAGTACTTCTTTTCAACACCGTTTACCATCTGATGCTAGTTTCTATTGCCTCCCAAGTTGAAAACTGTGATTTGTAAAAAAGAAAAGGAAGCAATACACAGTCTAGTTCAGTTTCTCGTGCTCATTAAACATGCAGGTCATGTTGGCTGTCTATAGCTATGAATTGTGTGTTGTTCTCGAAACAGCCGACTAGGGTTGCTCATGTTTGATGTTCTATTGTTGAAAGATTGATTCAAAGTACAAGCGAAGAAGATTTGGCTGCGTGTTCGACTTGCACGTTAAAAATTTGGATTTTAGACTTGTTTGTATTTTTTTTTTTTGTAAATTATAACTAATTGAGATATCTGAGTTCTTGACATAAAAATTTTGCATAACTTATATTTTATTACAGGAATAGATAAATTCAAATAACTATAGTTGGTGCTAAAAACGGCTAAAAATGCGACGAGCACATCTGCAGGTCACTGGTCTTTTAGGAAGTTAAGAATCAAGCAAAATAACCGAAAAATTTTGTGATATTTTTGAAATTTTTTGCAGAATTTTTTTGGTAGCTATGGAATCGATTAAGTTCGTGGTTTAAGCCATAATCGTAATAACTTTTTTTCTAAGAAAAAAAAGAATAATCTTTGAGCATGTACCAACGGAGAAGACAAATCTCTGTTTAACGAAAAATGGAGCTAAAGCATTCCCCACCATTATCATGCGATATGTTCTATATCGGAAAGCAAGCAAGTCCCTCTTTTAATGGCTAATTGAAGAGCTGGCCAAGTAGGCAGGCTCATTCAATTGCATCCATAGCTGGCATAATTGTACGCAGACCACGGTACACACGCGTCAGTACAAGTGAAGCTTCCTCATCCATTAATTTCTTATTGCCATAGATATACAGATTCAAGGGGTTGCCTAAGGAACCACCTATGGCATATAGAGTCAAGGCTGTGCGTGAGGAACGGCCTTGCGTACTCGAGCAAGGCAAGTCTTCCGACCACACCGACCAGCTTGTTAGTCACACAGAGTTTAATTTGATACAGCTAACTCTGCTTCAACAATGGCGTCAAAATGAAGAGATGGATGGGTACATTCAATTCAATGCCATTAAATGATAAGGAGAAAATTAATCCTTGCGAGAAGCAAAGACCTAGTGGTACTACTAGACAGATTAACTGTTCACCATATACTTCCACGTACTTATATTGTATCTATCAGAAGCTCTGTTTGATTCAAAAACGTAAATATCCGCAACGAGTTCAACTTTGTCGCGAGATTCATTGGAGGTAACACACTCAAATTGATATATTTCTTCAAGTTTCACAAAATGGCTATATATATATATATGTGTGTGTGTATATAATTACTTGGAAAAAATACGTACATAAACGTACCAATAACTAAATCAGTATACATGCGGGAGTTGCAATATATGGCATATATTGCTAAGGACAAATGACAAAGATGATTTAATGAAAAGAACATCCTAGACATTGCAATTTCTACCGGCGACCTTTCTTGCTAGTTTGGACGACGCCGTCGTTCCCCGCAAGCATCAGGTACTTGTCTCGTCGTGTAAGGTTGGTGCACTCAAAGCTCAAGGCCTGTGCTAATCTTCTTTGGATAATGTTGGCGACTTCAATACCGGGCAAACCACCAGCACAAGTTTCCTCTCTGGGCACCTTTGCCAAGAACTCTAGAAAGTAGCTGGGGGATGGATTGAGAAGGAAGAAGAAGGGGTCCAGACACTTGAGACCACTAGCTGTGCTTCCATGGAACATTGTCACTTGTGTGTCCACGGCCACTGGGACTATCTCATCGGCCAACTCTGCAAATAAGGAACTAAATCTCAACAAATAAGGTTCTCTGCAGGTGGTGCCTTCTGGGCACACCACAAGGTCACCTTCACCTAGCAGTCTCTGCATGGTTTCTGCGTCCTTCTGCCTGTCCCTTGCCAAGCTCATGGTTTGGATAGGTGCCAAGAACTCGGACATTTTGCTCAAGCTATATGTCACGGCTGTTACAGGTTTGCACAGTGATGTGCATAGGAAAATTGGGTCCAACAGGGTTCTATGGTTGCAAACGTAGAGTACTCCCTTTTTGGTGCCATGTTTAGGCGTGTGGCACAGTCCCCTGATCTTTAACCTTACGCCAATGAAAGACCCAACAACGTAGGTGATTTTATAAGGAAGAAATAAGCCTATAAGAAGTCTGAGAATCGCCAATGGGATAGCAATTGGAAGCCATAGAAACATGAACAATGTGGCAATTGGTGTTGGGAAAAAGGCTAGTCTTCCATCATGAAAAATTAGAGGTTTTGGGTATTTTTCTCTTGGCGTGACCGAGCTTGATGTCTTTTTTCTGTCGTCTTTGGTAACCACATAAGCTTCCTGTCAATGATAAAATATTCACTTGTTAACGTCGCAAACTTTTTTAAATATTCATTTGCTACAATAAACTCTGTAACAAAATTTTATTGATTTAAATTTTCTTTATTAATAAAATTTTTAAAAAATAATTGTAATTTACAATTATATTCTATAAATTTTGTTAATTATGGCCATGATAAAGCTGCAAGCAAATCTTTTCCTATAAGATGGAAAAATCTTTCCATAAGATGGTTTAAATAACTAGTGATGTTGCAAATAAAATATTGACTGTGCAATCTCTTATAAAGAGACACTAGTATCATGACTAGATCAACAAGTTGCTTCATTGGAAAAAAGAAAATCGAACATACCTTGCACTGGGATACGAAGAGGTGGTCAAGAATTCCACCACCACCTAAACCAATATCAGGCTTGCAATCTCCAAAGTGTTCCTTCAGAGCCTTGTGCTTCACAACAACACCAGATGGTGCTGGAAAGCCAGTGAAGAACCCCCTCCATTCTTGTAGCTCACTCCCCTTAACATGATCCACATTTAAGTACTCCTTAAGAAAGATTTCTACCATGACCTTAGGAGCACTGGTGAAGACCACTTGTCTCCCAGCATTATAAAATACTTCAAAAGCGTGCAAATGGAGATTTTCCAAGTAGAATTTGGGAAGGACTGCTCTTGCAACAGTCTCCATTCTCTTCAAACTAAGACCAGAAAATGTCACAAAGATCATGAGTTTGAGCCCTCTTTCCGGATCCAAAAGCAGCACTAATGGATAGGAAAGAAGTAAGAAAAAGGCTCTGATTATACTCCCACCTTCAAATGCAACCAACATAAAGTAAGGAAAGATTGAAGTGGACCTAAGCAGTGAGCCATGTATGTCACAAACCACCGTTTTGTTCCTAGAGCCTTCAGAGGGGAACTTGCTAACACTGGGATAAAAAACAACGGAATGTGACCTCAAAGGACTCCTAATGAGAGACCTACTATAGTTGCTTAGCTGCTTGGCGGCCTTGTAGCATGCGTTAGCCAGGAGATGAGACAAGACCCAGTTGGCCAATTTGAGAAAGAACATTTGCAGAACCATCTTTTATCAATCAAAGAGCTCTAGCAAGCAAAAGCAGAAGATGCCGACTTACGAAGGGGGAGAAGGTGATATATAAAGGGTGAAATGTGGTAATAAAAGATGGGGCGGGGGGGAAGGTCGACGAAGCTATTCTGTTTTCACACGGTTTGCATTAAGTGTTACGTTTGATCATTTCTACCTTCCAAGCTGTAGTAGGTTTGAGTGTTGGTGACCATCTCTCTCCCCTGTGTATCATGAGACGCCAACAAGATACAAACACTAGGGCCTTTTAAAACCATATTCACAATTTAGAAGCAACTATATGTGTGGCCATGTCAATAATATAACCATGGAGTTAGCTCACAACTTACCTGCTCCTTAACTTCCTCCTTATCTTTTCCTTATGAGATGTCAATTCTTATCGATCTAATCGGAGTTAAATCCTACATATTCAAGTAAGAGATAAGAATTACACGAACAGTATCTAACATTACGAACACACTGGGCAGGCATGCAGCCTAGCCTAGATAACTCGAAACTTATCCTCAAGGTGCACCAAATATTCTCCAAACTACGCGTTTTTTTTTTTGGTTTTTCGTTTGTAGACTCAGTTGGGAATGAAAAAACTTGCTTTTGCAAGTTAATGATTCAGAGAAACTCAACGGTTTTTTCTTTGACAAAATAGTCGCTTCAACCAATAAATTCTTCCCAACCGAAACAATTTACGTTTTCAACGCTTAGGCGCCTAAGATTGATTGTGTAAAAGCTTCAGGATATGCGTGACAGCTAAATACAGAGATGTATCGCTGTTGAGGGGGAGGAGCTAGTTTGGAATCCGGTAAGCTACCACTGAAGGATCAAGTCAATGAACGCCGACCAGGCATGAAAGCAGCTGCAAAGTGTCCTGCCATGGATTCTTTGTGGACTAAACGGTTGACATGTTCTTTCTCAACAGTAGCACATATATAACACAATCACTAAAACGTTGTATATTATACCAAGAAAAACATTATTTGCCGCTTAATTAAATAGGCTGGGGGGAGGTTAATTAGGTCAAACCTTAATCAAGGTGTATATATACGTGTGGATTGAAGTTTAGATCAGCCATGTGTATGTTGTGTGATGGTAAGCATCGATCAATGATCAATTTATACCTTACGGAAAGGACGTATATCGATGAGTACATATATAAAATTAGTACTCTAGGCACTTGCTGTTTGGCACTTTTAAGGACAATTATTAATATTAGAAAAATACTGATTGTTCATGTGAGAGGCACCGTTCTTTCTATAAGAGCATTAAATAGCACAATTTTTCACGTTTGAAAGCCATCATCGTGATTAGAAAGTGGGTAATGGAAACACATCACTTAATATTATGACCGATGGCCTCAGCAAGAATTTGTCTTTCGAGTTTCAGCCACTACCTAATTAATTTTGTATATCAGTATTGAAAATTTTAACATCGTAGTGGTTGAAATTTGTACATTTAATTATAATAGAATATCCAAATAATAATATGTACCAAGAATCCAAGGCCCTCACAGTGTTTTCCTCAATACAAGATTACCACTCTTTACATTAGAGTATTCTATGGTAGCTCGGATCTAAGATATAATAGATTTTTCTCTTTAAGAGTATGCCATCAAGGAGAGCCTTCAATTTCTTGTTACATTGCAAGATCAAACAAAAACTTTGCTTCAAAATCAAGTTTTTCTTTTAAACACTTAATAAAAATCACCGAAGACAAAACGAGGAAGAAGGAGGCAAAAAGGCCCACTAAAAACTTCTTCTTTTTCTTTGGAAAGGAGAATTTATAAAAAAAAGAGTAATTAAAGGAGGCAATTCGCCAACATTTAGAAAAACCAGATGTTTATAGTGCTCGGGAGTTGGTCGAGCGCTGATTTTATAAACACAAAACCAATAATCCCTACATATTTTTAAAATCAGAAAAACCAACAACTTAAGAAAAAATAATCGTGTGTAATTTTATTTCAGAACAAGTATCTTTCGATTTGAACTTGCTCCTAGTTTGACATATGTCATCTCAACATGTAAAAGTAAACTAAGTCTTTAAACTTCATACCTTTAAGTCAAGATTTTGATATATATGACAAAAAATCACAAGTGTGACGGAAATTAAAGGATCAAAGTAGTGTATTTTCAGCCATGCACTAAGTATCTTATTTTTATGAATGTTTAATAACTATAACTCATTCAATAACCGGCCTCATTGTTATATTCATATAGGTAAGAATCTCCAAGTATATTCTACAAGTTAATATCTAAAAAGACCTTAACTCTTATTAAGACAATTAAGTCAACTTACTTGTTTTGAGCACTCTCATCATAAGAATAACTTCTATAAAATAAATTTATAATACTCCTCCCATCATCCATTAACTTATTTGTACCCATTGAATCTTCTCATAGGATATCCACTTGTTAGATTGGGTTGCCATTAAGGGTAATTGTAGATTAGCTTTAGGCCTATTCTCCTTAATGACTAATGGATTCTTGAGATAACTCTCAAAGAAAACTGATCAGATATAATTTATAAAAAGAATTATAAATTTCACACATTTTGAAGTTATACCAACTAAAATTAATTATCTTTCTTAAAATTTATGTTGTAATGTTTAATGCACTTTAATATATGAGATCTCCAAAATTTCATTATCACGTTTTTATTAATAGCATAAATTAATTTCTCAAGAAAGAGATGATCTCTAAGCCCTAACTAAATCATAACTAAGTACTTCTACTATATAATCATGCCTTCACATTGGACACTTTCATCAAAATTTGGCAAATTTACATACTATTATCCCCACCACACAAAACATTTAAAAAGCATTTTGTACTTCAGTTTATCAATTCTGATATTAATTAGAATTATTATATTCCTCAAGCATTTATATCTGGCTTCTAATCATGAAACTAATACTTCAACTATCATTTAGATACAAGAAATCTCTCGAGTATCCTTTAATAAGTAATTCCCCGCTATTTTCTTAATATAAAAGTAAAATTAGATGAGTTACTCTCTATTGCTTTTAAACTTGAGTTATAAGTAGCTATATTGTCCACAATAATACAAATAAAAATGCAATCTTGTAAGATGTAACAATTAATTTCAATCTCAATATCATATTTATAAGATTAAGTTTTTCTCTTGTTGAGCAATCTTAAAAACATTTTTTTCTTATAAATAAATTGAAGTTTAGCATCAAATGTTTCTATAGTATCTCCACCCTGGAATATTACCATATGCGAATCCTTTGACTTCATCCAAGTAAGTTTTTATTGGAATTATAAAAGTATTATATATTTGATTCATCAAAATATCAAACATTATGTTTGTGTTAATATAAAGAGTACATTAATGCACCTTATTTTTTTATTTTGCATGTCAAAATCACTCTATTAGTTGTATATAAATCTTCTCTTTTTACCATTTCACAAAAAAATGTTTTTTCATTATTTATATGATAGATCACAAGATTATATAAACATACGAGTGCATTGGACATGGACTAAAGAAATTTTACAAACAAATGAAAGCTTTAAAGTTGATTTAGTACTCTTTATGACTCTTCATTTGCTTGAACATGTTTAGATTGTTACCTATGGATTCATCAATATTTAACTTTTCTTAAATACTCACTTACGCCTAATGGAATCATTGACAAATTAATCAACTAAAATAATTATCGACATGTAAGTCTTTAATGAATACACTATTATTATTGTTTCACCCCAAGCCATTTTTGTTTTATAAAAGTTATTACATCTTTTAAAACTAAAAAATTTACTAATTATATACCATAGTTCTTCACAACTAAGAGTTTGCTTCTTTTCAAACTTATGAAATTTGGTGAATTTTATCTATGTTATTCCTTAATTTGAATGATTCAATAATCATCAATTCTATCTCAAATGATAAAACATAATTAGAAGAAGTTTGAATCACTTTCTTAGTATGATTACTAAACATAAAAGTTGTCTCTCGAAGACAACATGCAAATTTCTCATTATATTTTAGCCAATTAAATGAAGATCTATTAGAAATGACATGTAAGCTAAGCTTCTCAATGTAAACTTCATGAACGATCCACCGATCTAATTTTTAAAGTTTACAATTAAATGATATCCTTGCTATGTCAAACATCACCATACTTTTAGAATGTGAAGTTTTACAATATTACTTTTATATCTTATATGATATCAAATCACATTTCTTGTGAATAATCCATACTGATTTTACAAGATGAACAAATCATATTTCTTAAATACAGAAAGCAACTTCAATAAACACAACAAGTTTATTTTTAGTCATCTTATGAATTAGTGAAATATGTCTTCTTCTCAAGAGGTATATTGTTTTTTACGTAAACTAAATTAAACTCAAGAAAATATGATTTACCCTCATCAAACGATCTTAATTTTATGATTAATTTTGTAACACCCTAATTCAGTTTACCTGCGAATTGAACCATTTGCTAACCTATTTAATTCGGTTAAACCGACCCAAATCTACTCCCGGTGTTTCAAGATGGTGATGTAAGTATTCAATGTATGGATAAAATATTTAATTTCTAACGTTATTCTAAATGAATGTTATGATATACACTCATATTCAAAACAAAATGAATCCACCTCAACTCCATTGAGCCCATCGACGCCAAATATTTGCCCTCTTCTACCATTGTCGCCCACAGCTGAGATCCAGTCCCTCACACCATTCCTTCCCGCCGAGGGGTCCAGGCCGAAGAGGCGATTGGTGAGGAGCATAACCAAGATGGATATAATTTGACAAGGGTGTCCAAGGATTTATTTTCCACCTGTTGGATAGAATCTAACGGCTAGGGAAAAAATGAAGCACCGCCAACATGGCTCTGCTGCCGCACACAAACCTTTTTTCCATGTATATTAGACACCTGCTAAAAGTTATGATTAAGTGATAGCGGGTAAAATATATTTGCAATGTATCAATGATTCAATGGATTAAATGCGTGCAGACGTACATTAATTATATTTTATTTTACCAATTAAAACCCCCAAACGAAAATGTCTAGAGATGTTGCAGGCATGCCTGCACTTCCTACCATGCACCTTTTGGAGAATTGAGTTCCATATAACGTACAAAAATATTGCCTCCTAAATATTCCTAGCTAACTGCTTCTAATATATAATTAACTATTAAGATTCAGTCCAGTACTTATAGCCAGCTAGCCATTATGCAAAATTATATGTAGATGTAATTCAAAACATAATGAGAAATATTAAAGAATTATATATATATATATATATATATATATATATATAGTGAGTGTGTGTGTATGTGTGTATGTATGTGTAATATAATTGCTAAGCATCCTGAAAATAACAGCTAATTAATTATATATTGATCAGTGTGTTGGCATGACCTATCTGGTGTATTCGGTGGAGCCAACTGAATGCACATTAGTTATAAAAATGTGTGTATTCCTAGTGGCTCTCCTCCACTCAATGCTAGGATCATCACCAGGACATCGTGTGCACTATAACAAAATAAATATGATGAGAAAAGGAATATAATTTTTCAATAGTCATCTTTGAGTAAGCATGAACTATTACAATGGAGAAAAAGCAGATTCCTTAACATATCAATATGGTATTATTTCAAACATCAAGGTTAGTTAATTTGCAAAGCTTATGAGACGTGTACTTATGCAAAACTCATCGGAATCGGCCCAGTTAACAAAGTTAGGTGGAAACCTTATAAAAAAATGGGATGATAAGGTTCTCATCCAAATCAGACCAGGAATCGGCCTAATCGGGCCGATTTTGATCTAATTTATTCCGAGTCACGCCAATTTCAATTCCGAAGAGGGAATCAGACCAACAATCAACCTCTCTCGACTTTGCCTTCCTCTCATAGGTGCCCCAACACCGATTTCTCACCATTCTCATAATTTTACATGCATTTTAACTAGAAGTTGCTTTCTCTTTTTTATCTGCCAACATAGAGACATATTTTTAAAGAATTCTTGCAGTTTATTGTTCGAATAATTTTATTGACATGCAAGTATACACAGTCGAAACAAGTAATATAATGATAAATCGAAATAAAATGAGGAGCAAAACAAAAATAACTAACTTAACTAAATCTAAGTAATAACTTTAAATTAAAAGCGAAGTCAAAATTATAAAACTCGTTCTAGAGTCGAATTTTCCTTAACATGAATTTAATCTTCATCAATTCTTACTCTTATCTTTTATTCTCTCAGATTGTCGATCTAGGATAATTATATGACATGGTGGCTCCCGCTCCTTCATGCTTCTATTATTTTGCCTCAATTTCTACCTCCCGGTGATAATTGATTAATCAACAAAATAATGCATTAAGATTTGCCTTACAATCGCATACGGTGTTGTGTATCTCCCGACCACAACGACAAACAGGTCAAAAGACTCGTCGTATGATGAATATCTCCCGACCACAACGCCAAACAAGTCAAAAGACTCGTCGTATGATGAATTATCAATGACTAATCTAATTAATTTCTCCCGAAATCTAATTAAACCTCGTGATCTAAAAATTAGGTGATCAATCTATTCTTAGCATTAAGAATATGATAATTCAAACAATTTGATTGAATAAAAGAGTATGAGCTTGAAATAAATTTAATTAAAATCATGTTAAGTTCCTCTCTAAAACGAAATATAAAACTACTCCATAATAAAAATAGAAAATAATATAAAAAAGAAACTAATTTTTATTATAAAAGAAAAAGGAATTACAAAACTAAAATTACTACTTTCACTATACTCCGAAGCCAAGAGATGAAATATGATCAACAACAAATGACCACCCCTTTATATAGAAGTAGAGATACAAGAATTCGAAGAGGGTGTTCACAAATCGACGTAATCTAATTAATTATAATGTCTCTTCAAGTTTCCAACTGTTCGACTCCATTGAACACCATGAATTGTAACCATTGGGTAAAGTGTCATGACCAATCAAATCCAAAGCTTAATTTATTCATCTTTTTTTGCATTAAAACATCAAAGTTAAGCACATATAATAAAATATTAATTAACTAAAATAATAAAGTAAAATATTACTTAATTAATAACGTTTATACTTGGGAAGTACAAAATCATATTAAAAACATGGGTAAATATTATATATTTTAAACACTTAACATTTATACACGCCATAAAATCATGAACGATTTTTTCATTTTCAACTTAATACTTTAATGCTATGTATTTATTTATTTTTTTGCTACACTTTTGTGGATTTTTTATTTTTGAATAATTTTTTTGATGCAATATTATTATATTGTGTTAAAATGTTTATAATGATAAATATAAGCAATTTGTTGGTTTTATATTATTTGTGAAAAATTAAATTCACAAAACTTGTAGGGTATGCATAAAAAAATAAAAATTATAAAGGACTTATGATCAAACTTGCACAAAAATGTTTTAGTGATAATATTTTTATGATGTATTTGTGATTTATATGATTATTAAAAATTGATTATCAACTTTTAAGTCTTTTATTTATTATAAAATTATCATATTAGTAATAGACTTATATTTATTTCATGTATGATATATATATATATATATATATATATATATATATATTACATGAGGCCAATTTTAACCCTATTTTTATTGAATCGATCCGTTTTAATTTACCGACTCCCTCCCGATCTACTTTAACGTCCGATTTTAAATTTTATAATTATAATACTTATTACTTAATTATTAAGGGCAGACAAATTTTACTTGCTGCGTGTTGACTAGAATGAGTGAAGCGGCTGCTAGAATTTTTAACAGCCATGAAAATTAATTAATGATTCTGAATTCGAGAGTTGACTGTAAATCTAAATGTACATATCTTTGGGTGGTTGGGCAATTTAAATACCTCTTCAGATTCCAAATTAATAATTTTACGACACTGTAGAAATATCGCTGAAATTGCTTTCATTGAAGAAACAACATAAAGGCCTCAGATTTTACATCTCAGGTGCTTATAAATGACATTGATTTTTATTACCGGCTGTGTACAAGAGGGGGACACGAGTAAATAATGTTCATTATTAACACGTACAGATCAGTGCGGCAGCACTGTAGTCTGTCATTGAAATGCCTATTCGGTTATTTATATAAAGATAAAAAAAATTAAAATACTAAATATCAAAGTGTTCACGGCATCGCTTGTTAGGACTATTACATTTTTTAAAGTGTAAGTTTTTTCCCAAACAAGATATATTTTGAGTTTAAGCTGCTTATTACGTACAGTGAAACCAAATCAACTTTCAACATGCATAATCTTCCTTGAATTAGAAGTAATATATATTCAACTTGTCTACTTATAAGGTTTGAGATTTGATAAATTACACATCGGTACAATCGCCTTGAATATCATGTCTAAATTAGCCTGAACTTTAACAAAACTTTTGATCCGGTATGAATGGTTCAAATTTTTTATTATCTAATATCGAACCCATCTCATGAGCTCATCAACTTTACTCTAAAATAACTAGATATTGTAAAGGAATCAGAAACTAATTACATGTATATTAGTCACTATCCATTCTCTTTAAAGATATGAGATTATACTCAAAACTCTTTCGACGTTCAACTACGATCAGGTTTTACAGTTTCTACTGTCGAGTAATAATTAGGAAACCAGCTTGGGCATTAAAATAATAAATAAGTAAATTAGTCGTGGGGCGAGGCAAGTAAAAATTAATTGTAAGATCTAATCACATTGAAATTGGAGCACAAGAGCTACCGCGGACAAGGCAAAACCAGAAGGGCCCAATGGGCCTCCCTTACACATGGGCTTTTATACTTCAAATGGGCCCTGGAATTTATACTTATTATTAGATGGAAATATATCAAAAAATTGTTGAAGGGGAAGGGAGAAGAAAGCGTGGGAGCCAAGAAAGAGGGCGAGTAAGAAGAACGATGGAGCGATTGCAGCGCATCTTCTCCGGCGCCGGCGGCATTGGCCACCCCCTGCCGACTCACCCCTCCTCGACTCCTCCGAGCAGGTCTACATCTCCTCCCTCGCCCTCCTCAAGATGCTCAAGCACGGTAGGATTTTTTTTTTTTTGGTTGTTGTCGATGCCGATCTAGGGTTTGAATGGTTTTTCTACTGGTTTTGTGGTTTGATTAGGCTGGTTTTGATGTTGGAAATTGGCGAAGGACATGGTTGGTTTTGTTTTTGATTTGGGGGTTTCTGAGGGTTGCTAAGGTTTTTGGTTTGCGCAGGGCGGGCCGGTGTTCCTATGGAGGTTATGGGGTTGATGCTAGGTGAGTTTGTCGATGAGTATACAGTTCGGGTTGTGGATGTCTTCGCCATGCCGCAGAGCGGGACCGGTGTTAGTGTGGAGGCCGTCGATCATGTTTTCCAGACGAACATGCTCGATATGCTTAAGCAGACTGGAAGGTCTGTCGTTCAATTTTGTTAAGGTTTTTCTTTCTTAATTTTTTTTTTGTGTGGAATTTTTGGCAGATTAGGTTTTCTGAGCTTGATGCTTACCTTTCCAACTATGTTAGACTCGTGGAAAGATGTATTTTGGTGGAAATTCCTTGCTTGGCATGCTACATTAGTACAATTTGATGGTGTCGATGGCATTCTCGTGCACAAATAACTTATTATTTTGAAAGATTTGATGCTTTTGAAGTAGAACTACGTTAGATGTTTTTTGAAGGCTAAGTTGATTGGTTTTTGCAACTTGAAAGGGGTGTGGAATCTGTTTTTTGCTGTATACGAAAGTGTGTTGACTTAGTGTATATAACTTTGGATGTAATTAGAGTTAGCTGCGTTCTCATCAACTGGAATATTATATATGCAGGGTGCTTTGTGCATTTCAACGCTACAAACCTAGGCTTATAATGATCAGACTTTTTCATTTTTTATTTGACTTTATTTTGGAAATAATGCTATGCTTTGATCTTGTTCTCACTATTTCTTATCTTATTGGACCTCTTCTGCCATCACTGCTCCCCATCAAATGTTATCTAAAGACATAGCATTATTATAATTTTCATTTTTCAGGCCGGAGATGGTGGTTGGTTGGTATCATAGCCATCCTGGCTTCGGTTGCTGGCTTTCAGGTGTTGACATTAATACTCAGCAGGTAGTAATTATTTTATTATATTCTTCTACTCGCACTTTTTTGTGAAGCTTGTCACAGCTCAACAGTGCAATTCGTTTAGACTCGTTAATTAATTATAAAAGAGAGAAGAATATAATTTATAGATTTAGGGAACAAAAGATATAATCTTTTTTTATTTTGAAATCTTACTAAGAATACTTAGTTGGAAATTGTTTCCCTCAGCTGCAATTTGAAAGTTTCATTTATGTGTACAAATGAAAATGGTTTGAGAAATAAAATTTTTGTACCTAAATTTACCTTAGGGGCATATGTACCCAGTATGTTTGTGTGAAAGAAGGCATATATACCAACTTTCTTGCACCCCAACTTAGGGGCATTAAGTGAAATACTGTTTTTGTTCCATTTATAGTTACATTTAGCGTTCTGGTTAGTTTGCATGTCTTTGTATGACAAAATCGAAATGATTGTTTGTTGTATATTTTTTTATATATATTGAAACCTGGTATTTTTCTATTGCAGAGTTTTGAGGCTTTAAACCAAAGAGCTGTAGCAGTTGTGATTGATCCTATTCAGAGTGTTAAAGGGAAGGTGGTCATAGATGCCTTCCGGTTGATTAATCCTCAAACCATGATGCTTGGCCAAGAACCACGCCAAACAACATCTAATCTTGGTCATCTTAACAAGCCATCCATTCAAGTAAGATGGGAGTTGTTTTGGAAGATTTAAGCACTATTATTGTGTATGTGCCTGCACTAAAACCTTTTTTTTTTTAATGACCAATTTTCAGGCTTTGATCCATGGGCTGAATCGGCATTACTATTCCATAGCCATTAACTACAGAAAGAATGAGCTGGAGGAAAAAATGCTCCTAAACTTGCACAAGAAGAAGTGGACTGATGGCCTGACTCTGCAACGTTTTGACACTCATTCAAAGACGAATGAGCAAACTGTCCAGGTAGATTATTAGTATAATTTTATGAAAATTTTGTGAACTTTAGCTATTTGCATAGAGTCGTAGATTGAATAAGAAAGAGCAAAAAGTTCAATGTCCCTTTCACCTTCTCCCTTTTATTTCTGTTTCATTTCTTCTCAATCATTAGTAACATGATTGTGCTTCAATAAATTGCTGCTCAGTTTTTGGTTAGAAGACTTTTGGTAAGGGATTAGTTTCACATAGCAGACTAAATCCTTGTCTTTCGAGAAAGGGTATGCAACAAAACAAAATAATGAATTTCTTGATTTCACTTAATGATTGGTAAAAGATAAATGGTACCATCATGGTGGCTGCTTTGACTCGCATGTACACTCTCATGGCATAAATAGTATTGAAAATATGTGCATTCCTCTCAACGCTTGCTTGGAGATTCCTTTTGAAGAAGGGGCATGAATGTTAACATGACAGGTTTACCCTTTTGAATGTCTTTGAAAGAATTTACTCTTTTGAAATTTTATTATACACTTGGGAAAAGGTCTAATATATGCATTAGTTAAAGTTTTGACAGCTAACTCTGTATTAATGTCATTTTCTGCATTATTGCTTATCACCTGCGCCTATCGCCTGACCTGGTGTTTTTTAGCTTTCTTGGCCCTAATAAATAATTATTATTGCACGCTTATGAGATATTGGTTACATGTGTCAAATATTTGCAAGAAGTCAAGGAAAGGGAAATTAACACCGCGGTCTAACTGCATACATCATCTCAGGCTTTTTCCTGGTCTGTACCAAAGTGAGTGCCCTAAGGTTGTCATTTGGTGTGTGTTGGAGATTCACTAAATTTGGGCGGCTCCTAAGATGTAAATACCTAGGTCTCTCTCTTCCCGTCTTGCTAAAAATAATAGGCTGCTAGTGTTTAATGTGCATGGGGACTCGGGCACTAGTGCAGTGAAAATAGATTAATTTGCTGATGGCCTAAAGCATGTAGCCTGGTTAAGATAGAGTATTCATGATCTTGTTGACGGGATATGGTTTCTAGTACCTTGTGAATTTTAATGTTTTAATTGGTTTTGAGCTCCCATTGATGTAGTATTGTTAATGATGAGCAGGAAATGTTGAATTTGGCCGTTAAGTACAACAAAGCAGTACAGGAGGAAGATGAATTACCTCCTGAGAAGCTTGCAATTGCAAACGTTGGAAGGCAGGACGCAAAGAAACATCTTGAAGAGCATGTCTCGAATTTGATGTCGTCCAATATCATTCAAACACTCGGCACGATGCTTGACACAGTTGTATTCTAGAGAAAGAGCAAAAAGGTCGATGTGTTATGGCTCTGTGTTTTCTGAACAACAATGATTTTGACTGCTTGGATATCAATGTTGTTATTCCCTTTGAAATTTATTTGACGTTTCTGATGATGTGATCTCGAGTATTTATCTTTATGTTCTCTAAATGCAACCATTGCCGAAAATTTTGTCAATTGAAGTTATGTATGGCTTCTTTGTGGTTTGAATAAAATGAGAAATTCCTAATTTAGAAGTTTCTCCCACCTACTAGGGCGTGATCAGAGAAGATTCAGAACAATTGCAAGAGCCAAATGCAAGCACTGCTGAAAGATTTGTTAATTGAAGTTTTTATTATGAATAAAATGAGAAGTTCCTAATTATTCCAAATGCGAAGGATAAATGAAGTTTTTCCCACAGAGAAGGGTCTTATCGGAGAAGATTCAGATCTATCACAAGAACCAAAATTGAGAGCTCGACATTCTCCCAGTATCCGATGTGCAAGAGGCTAGAATCCATGCAAACGTGGAGGTTGCCATGCCACATACAAACATGACATATAGATGACATCGACCTTCACATTCTGATTTCTTTCACGTAATACCTATAATAATTAATAAAGTTTTTTCTTCGCGAGCAAACCCTATAATAAACCTTGAAAGATGGCTTCGACCAAGTCGATAAGTCTCCGTGTTGCCCACGCCTGCATCGCCTCTGCTTCTTTCCATCGATCCAAACCATTTTCTCTGTTTCTTCGTCGAGGTCACAGCAAGAACAGGAGCTTCATCCGATTGTTCTGCGTCATGGGTTCTTCTCCATCCTCCCAGAAACCTGACGGCGTTCAAGGTTTACTTGTTTAATTATCCTTTATTATTCTGATTAGAACATCATACATATTTGTGTTTTTTGTCTTAATTACTTTTTGAAGTGTGTTTTCCACTCTCTTGATTGCGAATTTGCTTGCAATGGCTGGAGTTTCTGATTTAATGGTGATTCTAGATGGGAAATTGGCTTATTTGATTATATAAGATTGGCTCTCTGGTGAGCTTGATTGTCGGGGGTGATTTTTTATATGCTGTGTAAATAGGTCAATTGCTGATTTTCTACTCTTTCTGATGGTTTAGAATCTTTAGATTTAATTGGAATTGAGATTGATCTAAGGATGATGACTCTACTCCTCCACCCACAATTAATTTGTGTTTTCTTTACAATAATATCGATCCTTGCCAAGGTCGATCTAGCTCAAATGGTGTTGAAAATTATAATTGAAAAGACTGACATCAATGACAAATTAGAGAAGAAAGACCTGGGAAGGGATGATTGAGTAGCTTTGATATACCAGCTTCAAATTTTTATGGCTTATATATCTTAACTGTATGCTACCCTATTAAAAATTTGTTAACTTACTCCTATTAAACTGTATGCTACCTATTAAATTCAGAAACTAGAAAGGTGGACTACTCCTCTCCAAGTGATGAAGAATGGAAGAAGCGCCTGACGAAAGAGCAATATTACATTTGTAGAGAAAAGGGAACAGAGAGGGCTTTCACCGGGTATGATCAAAATTTAGAGATATCAAATTGGCATGGATATTTCTGAATGACGTTCCAAGAAATAACAATGATTTATATATCTTGGATATTGTTTTTGAGACCCTCCTCTAACTTTTTAAGGCTATATTGTTTTGAAGGGAGTACTGGAACACTAAAACACCTGGAACATACCACTGTGTCTGTTGTGAAACACCTTTATTTGAGTGAGTTGCCGTTAGAATAACATCTACTCATCTGATTTGAATTAGTTATTTCTAGAGGGAGGCGTCTGCATGTTGCGTTCAGTTTTTCCGGTCGTACAAAATTTACCAACTTGAATCAGATTCTCTTTTAGCTGACAATTGATTATTCATATTGTTAACAGGTCAAGCACAAAATTTGACAGCGGAACTGGCTGGCCTTCATACTACCAACCAATTGGTTCCAATGTCAAGTCAAAATTGGATTTGTCGATCATATTCATGCCGAGAGAGGAAGTTTTATGCGCAGTTTGTGACGCACATCTTGGACATGTCTTTGATGATGGCCCTCCACCGACTGGCAAGCGATATTGTATCAACAGGTAAGTGTTAATTGTCACTGAAAAATCTGATAACATACTTGGATTGTTTGATTTTGATTCGTGTTTTGTTGGCAATATAATTGGGCAGTGCTTCTCTCCAACTGAAGCCAAAGTAGGAGTTCGTAAAAGCTGCGCAGAGTATTTAGTTCAAAGTGGGTAACTATCATGTACAAATTATGACTTCGTTAGGAGTCATACTTAATAAAATCTGTACATCTGATATGCAAGAATGACAAATATTTGTATTCTGTTCACAAGCATGAAGCGACATGAAGGATGCAAATTCATTTCTGGTGTGGAAATAATTGCAGTTACTGATCAGTTTATTTCTTCAAAAACTTAGATGTAAAAAATGAAGCAAATGCAACTTTAGTTTCTTTGCCATATATCACTTGAATGTTTTGAGGCTGCTCATAAAACAGTTGATTGTTTTGATTTGGCTGCTAATACAACTTGATTAAGTTATTTATATTCTAAGTTTACGTGAACTACAATCACTAGTTACTTAGTCTCGCCGTATCTTTGTTAACTTGGACTCCTATTTAATGCTTATTTTTGTTTGCATCCATTATGCACGTAGTTATTGCCTGATTACTTTTTTCTCCTCTAATTTCGAAGCACCTTAGGTGTCATATTAATCAAGATTATAATTAAAATTTGTATACGAGTGTATTTTGAGTCATTCACATACGAATTATTTGATATTTCAATTAATTTTTGTCAAGGCGCAGTTTCCAAGCAGTGGTCCACACTGTTGTTATCGTATATTTATATTCAACTCGAGTTTCACCATGAATTTGGCTTCAAGAAAAAAAGGAAGGGAGAGAGAAGCGCTTCAAATTTTAAGCAGAGGTTAACTGTGATGTGAAGGGGAATAAGATCCTCCTAATACTCAATTATCTCCCGTAAAAGGGTTTCAAAAACACTTTTAACATATGTGATTCGAAATACAAGGTGTTTGCTTCTATCATTTTTACCACATCTAACAATTTATTTGCAACTCAAATACACGGGAGTTGGATAAATTTGGAGTAAAAAATATTCTACGTTATTATATTATAATATTTATAAAATCCACTATATTTAACCATATTGCCCTTTACGATAGCAAAGAAAATTCACCACAATTTCGCCACCATCAAAATCATAGTTCAATGTAACTATATATATATATATATATATATATGATATAATCACTAAAAATTCAAATGTTTAAGTGATCTGCATCTCCTATACTAGGTGAGTGGTTTCATAGAGAAGACTTGGAAACACTTTACTAGTAAAACACGCCATGCAAAAGTAATTTATCTTAGGGTTTATGATTTAAAGTTTAGGATTTAGGATTTAGGATTTAAAGTTTAACACGAAAAATAAAAACCAAGAACTGGGCCTGACCTCGCTTTGGGCCTCAAATCATTCTCGTCGTGAGATGAAGGCCCAATTAACTCATCCAGGGTTTCCTCTCCTCATTATGGAAACCCTAATACCCTTCTCGGGACACCTTCGTCTTTCCCGAAGGGTCTCGCCGGCGGCCCTCCAAAAATGGTGCTCTCCATCTTCTTCTTCTTCTTCTTCATACATTGCACTTGACTATGTCTTCGATTTCTTGGTTGTATCTCGCTCTATGTATCTAATTTGTGGTTTGAATCGGTTCGTAAATGGCGACGGATTGGTACATCTGTGCGTCGTTGTGTTGTTCAATTTGGTTATATCTCGCTCTATGTTTACTCGGTTGACTAGATCTAGTTTTTGTTGAGCGGGAAGGTTTTTTTATTTTTTTGCTGGAATTGTTTCTCATCTGTGTATAGTTCATCGACATTTTTAGTATGTTAATTGTTTATTTGTTTTTTGGTGTTGGGTTTTTGTTTTTGTTTTTGGGTGGTTGAAGTAGTAATTAATCTGTGTGGCTCGATTGTTCTGCCAGCCATTTGAGGAATCTCGAATTGTTGAAGAAGGCATGGTTGAAGTATCAACCATTTTATGTAGTTTTTTCGGATTTGCTAATCTATGCTTTCTATTGGTTTGGCTGTGATGAGAACGAATGTCATGCACCACTCTGACATTAGTTGTGTTGATTATGACGTACCCATTTTGTCTGAGCCTCTAATAGCGATTGCGTATTCTTTCAATTATGCCAATTAAGGAGTTATGTTTGTATGTGATGGCATTTTGTTATTTCTTTATATATAATTTTGTGAAGGCCATTTGAGCGTATCACAATTATTGTGTGCTCTTTATTTTTTGTGTTCATGTGATTTTTTTTAATTCATGTAGTATTAATATAATTGATCTTGTTGCCTTTTATGTATAGTCAAATTTTCTTAGCCAGATGATGTGGTCTTTGAAATAAAGACCAACCATGATGCGGACCTACGGACAATTTGGGGATGATTTTGGTCTCTGATGGCTTATATAAAATATGTCTTGCACAATATACCTCTGACTTCATCCACTGTGAAAAAAACAGCTGTAAAAATTGATCCTTAAACATGTCTGATTTTGATTCCACTCTTGGATGATTGTGACCCCTTATACTTTTTTCCTTGGTTATCACTCTTGAAAGAAAGCATAACATGATTTTACTTTTTTAATCTTTGGAAGTATACGAGTATGCATTTATTTGTTTTATTTCTAGTGGTTCTTATTTATACGTGATCATTCTACAGCCGAAGCAGATCCATGAAATTAAGGACTTCCTTCTGATTGCCAGAAGAAAGGATGCGCGGTCGGTGAAGATCAAAAGGAGCAAGGATGTAGTTAAGTTTAAGGTTAGGTGCTCCAAGTATTTGTACACCCTTTGTGTGTTCGACTCAGAGAAGGCCGACAAATTGAAGCAGTCTCTTCCTCCAGGTTTGTTTACTCACAATACATTGCCTTTGCCACCGATATAGTCTGTTATAAAATTTCAGATCACCATAGAAACTTGTGATTTTCTTTTGAAAAAATCTCATTCGCTCATTTTTCATCTTTATTACAGGCTTGAGCGTTCAAGACCTTTGAAGATGAGAGAAATAGTAGGTTTTATGGAGTAATTTCTTCCTGTAGCGAGCTTTGTTTTTTATCTACGCAGTGGATTTTGTAAGCCTTGCGAGTAACTTGACATCGGTGACGCATTTATATTTCAGGAAAGTTTATCTTAGTCAGGGGCATATAGAGTTCTCAGCCTCTACCCCTAACTTTAATGTCTGTCCTTTAATCGTAGATTTGACGAAAATAAAAAAAAACACAACACCCCTCCGACCCTCTTTCCTGCCAGGTTTTGGCCACTTATTTTTCTTCTTTTTTAAAGGTGCAGCGCGCACGGGTATTTTTGGGGGACAGTTGCGTCCAGCCCGTGGTGGTGCATGCAACAAACCAACCGAATCAAATTTTCTGGAAGTATAATTTTCAAGCCGAACTAACTTGACCACCTTTCGCATGCAAATTGAGTTGGATCGAATTAAAATATTTTAGATTGGTTTATTAGATATTGAAATTATTAAATTTATAGTAAAATTAATTGAAATTATTAAATTTATAGTAAAATTAATTATGAATTTGTTTAAAATAAAATATGTTCATATTTAAAAATATTCTATATATAGAAATAATATTGAATATTTTAAATAAATTACAAATAGATCAAAATAAATTAATGTTAACTTGCATAAAATATGAGTATTAAATATTCTATTTGGTTACCCAAGACAAGAACCGAGCCAAACCGAAAATTTTTAAAGTCAAACCAAACCGAGGTTAATTTAGTCGCGGCTGAGGTTTGCTCTGCCCTACCAGATATAGATTTTTTAAGTCGATGACGCTTAGAGGCGAACTGAGCTGGGGCATGTATGCAAATACATGCCCAGTGTTATCTCATTTAGACAATTCCCAGCCGAGTCACTTGCCTTGTATGAGCATAATCAATACGGTTGGTGTCCTGGGACAAAAATGTGTTCGGTGTCGAACTCGCTAAGAATGTCGTATCGTCGCCGTCAGTGAAGGCACTATGAATGATATCTTCTAAAATTACAGCGCAGCGCGTTCATTGGAGGTAGGAGTGGAGCGGGTTGAAGATGGTTTCTCAAGGAGCCGTGACCTTTGTACTGGGTGGGCCGACTGCGAAACGTGACATTAAATTGTCATTATCTCTTTTAAAATAGATTAATTGGCTTTAATAAAGAAAATTAACTCTAGTTTCCATTTGGACTAATTAAATTATTAACTCAGTTCATTTTTTACTTTTGTACCGGGTGCCGACTACCGAAACATAGCAATAAATTATGATTATCTCTTTCGAAAATACATGAACTGGCTTTAAAAAAAATAACTGTAGTTGCAATTTGGACGAATTAAACTAGGTAACTCGATTTTTTATTTTAGGTTTTTTTGCGAGGCAGTTAATGCAGTACACATCCCATTCACTTACACCATACCTGAAGGGTCGAAAGCCTGCTTATGACAAGACTCGAACGATTCAAATTCAAGACCTATGGGCGTCCTCAATCGATGGGTTAGGCTTGAGGCGACAAGTAAGGTTCACTATACATTCTCAATTATTTATTATTTTTATCATATATATAAAAATTTTTTTAAATCATACAGATATCATAAAGAAAAAACGATGCAAAGTTTATGGAGATTTTTTATAATATATAACAAATTGAAGGGAAACTAACAACCGTCCAGGGAGCTCGCGGGGGCTCGTACGAAATACTTTCTGAAGAATGCTTTATAGTCAGGGGGAGAGTTGAGAAGGTGATGCCATGCCAGATGATATAATGTTATTACAATATACAAACGAGTCTGTGACGCGCATCATCCAAAAAATATCACGAATGACCCACGTATACATCATAAAAACTTAAGAATAAGGGCAAGTCCTAATAAAATGTATCAACTATCGAATAATTTTAATTAACATGCAGGATAATAGGTTCTCCTCTTACTAATCATTCCAAAAACTGCCTTGAAAGTCTCTTTGAAGAATATTATTTTGATGATTTATGAGCTCAAAATTATAGGCAGCTTGTGTCTATCAATACAATGTTTTATGGGTGGGGAAGACAAAAACACACGAGGAAAGTAGGCAGCGCTGACGAAAGAAAAATAACGATTTCCATTTCATTGGATCTCCATAACATACACGATAGTACACCACATGATGACGTAGCACAGAATCATCCCACCATGCATACTGCCACACTCAGGTTCAATATTACAAGCAAGCTCCCAGTAATACACAGCGGCGCAACTCAGATCGCAGCTCATTTACCTGGGGTGAAGTTGGTGGCGTATGCCCAAGCATTGTTGTTGACAGGGTCGGCCAAATGGTCTGCCAAGTTCTCGATAGGCCCCTTTCCTGTCACAATGGCCTGCACGAAGAAGCCGAACATGGAGAACATGGCCAACCGCCCATTCTTGAGCTCCTTCACCTTCAACTCCGCGAATGCTTCTGGGTCATCCGCAAGGCCCAAGGGGTCGAAGCTGCCGCCGGGGTAGAGCGGGTCGGTCACATCGCCGAGCGGCCCACCGGCAATTCTGTAACCCTCCACGGCCCCCATGAGCACGACCTGGAATGCCCAGATGGCCAAGATGCTCTGCGCATGGACCAAGCTCGGGTTGCCCAGGTAGTCCAGCCCACCCTCGCTAAAGATCTGGGAGCCGGCCTTGAACCAGACGGCCTCGCCGAACTTGACGCCGTTGCGGGATAAGAGCTCGGGGGTGACGCACCCCAAGGCGCCCAACATGGCCCATCTGCTGTGGATCACCTCCAGCTCCCTGTTCTTAGCGAAGGTCTCCGGGTCGGCCGAGAGGCCGGCGGTGTCCCAGCCGTAGTCGCCGGGGAATTCTCCTGTCAGGTAGGACGGCGGCTCGCCGGAGAGTGGGCCGAGGTACTTGACGCGGTCGGGGCCGTACCACGGGCTTCCGGAGGAGACGGTCCTGCCGCCGGTCTTGCGCATGGTGATGCGGCCTTGGCCGAGGAGCTCCGGGGAGGAGGGGCCGAGCTGGAGGGCCTTGCCGGCGAGGGTGGGGGAGGAGAGAGCCATGGTGGCCATTGTAGTGCAATTAGTTGCAGGGGAGTAGGAGAAGTGCAAGGCTTGGTATTGGGAAGTGTTGATCGTGATGACTTTGTTAGGCTGGAAGGAGGGTCTTATATTGTGTAGCATGAGAGGGTGTGGACAGTCGAGTGAAGGCCGCATCTATCTTCATATCAACATATCAAGAGTTGGGTTCTCATTGGCTCTTGGGTATTGCAACTGGATATAGTTGAGCCACTTGGTATTTTGTAGACCACCCATTTGATATTTCATAGTCCTTTAATTTAATTTGTGGAAGGGAGGAAAAGAGCCGGTAAAAAATGTTAATTACCTATAGCTGCTCGATATTTTTAAGAGTACCTCTTGGCTCAACGCGATTTGCCTTTCATTGTCGAAGTACCGATAAAAATAAATCAGTTATAGATGAAAATTAAAGACAAGTGAAAATACAAAAGCAGTGCAAGTGGAGGAAAAACAGCAGATGAGACAAGCTTGGCTGCGAAATCACTCCTTCGTGTGGTATAAACAGAACCATCTAGGCAGGAGCAAAGCAACGGCATGGTCGACGACCAATGCGAAGCAAGATGGAGATATCTACAGATAAGGACTTCTATCCTACGATATACTCACAAACCAATCAGCAAATTGAATTCAACTATCTTACCTACCATCTTATGCAAGAACTAGAATCTATCAGCTTAATTAGTGCAGGTCCAAGGCATTCCCTACTATATATATATTTTTTTCCAAAGCCAGTTATTGTCTTTCCCCCATATATATTCGTGATGGGACCGTGAGTGCCACCTCTTGTTTTTGTGGACGATGGACCTCGGCACACATTTCTACTCAGGGCTACACGCTGCGGCATGCAACGGGGTCCTGATTGGCATGCAAGGGCACACCCATTCTGCCATTTCATACGCGCCGACCTTGTGCTCGCGCCCAGTACATGACACTAAGCATATGCACGTTGGCCAACGTTTACTCCAAGCACTTCAAAATATTTGAAGAGACTTTGCTTAATGACATTGCTAATTAGTTCTAACTACTTGAGCATTTACCTAAAATAAAATAATGAAAAAAATAACAAGAAAAGATATACTGGTTGAGTTCCTTTTTGCAAAAGAAAAGGGAGAGATACCCGGTAAGAAATTTTTAATTTTAATTGGTTCTTAATTAAAAAAATGTAGTAGGTCGGACCATAGGCGTGTTTTATTTGGGATGCACCCACCCTAGGCCCAACCCATGCGGCTAAGCCCAATGGATACTCTCCCCACTAAATATAAGCCCATAGTCACTATATTTCAAGACATGAGACCCGATCAATGTCACACGTAACAGATTAGCTACCCGTAGCTAACTTTTTTAATTAAGGACCGAACAAATTAATGTTAAATCTTGATTAACCAAACTAAACAACCCCTTATGCGCTATAATAAAAAGAATGTAAGTGGAGACACATTAGGGCTTAGTCATGCGAACAGTAAGTAGCTAGGCTTAGCTTCAATTATCTTATTTTAAGAATGATTTCCTTAACAAATTGAATTGACTGTTGTGTGTGATGGGTTCTCACTTTTGACCCCAAACGTTGAATGGGTGTTACCTGTATTTATGGTCAACATCTCTGTCGGTAACTTATATAGCACACAACTGTGTATAATCTTTTTTCAACTGCGACCTTTTGTTTCAATACTACTTGTGGATCCAAAGTTACCAAATTATTTTTAGATACTCGCATCTGTCAATGTTTTGATTGCCATATGTCGTGGGAAATTATGGTCGTGTCCCCCGGCAGTGGTGCTGCGCCGGCAGCGGCTTCCACAGCCGAAACGAAGGAGGAGGAGTCCAATCATGCGAGTAATTCATTATGCATTTTAGTCTTAACTTGAACCAGCTTTGAAACCCTAATATTTGATTGTTGTTTTTTCTTTTCAATAATCCAATCTTTTTTTGTTTGTGTTGCAGGACGTGGGATTCAGTTTGTTTGATTAAGCTGTTGTAAGTTTCAATTTGTGGTGGTAGACGTCATATTTAACTTTTGAATTCATGCAGTAATATTGTTGGATTTTTTTATGTTTGACATTCTAAAATTAGTACAAGATCATTTCCTACTCTTTGATGTTCCAAATTGTGGCACCCCGATTTCGATTTACTTAAGAATTGGATTAGAAATGTCCTGATCGAGACAACTCATGTTCAATAATATAAATACAAACAACCCGCTTGACGTTAAGAGAATGGAAGACATTGCCAAATATATGTAAAAATTCATTAAATATAAATAAAAGTATGAAAAAAAAGTAATTGTATTGTACTCAAATATGTGTAATATTTATCTGTCTCTCTACCAAAGCCAACTCAGGATCATCAGACTTAAATATATAATAGGAAAAACATCAATAACAAATGTTACTGGTCAATATATAACTAATAGTCAAACTGGCACAAAACAAACTTACCCTCATGTTAAATGAAATCATATATATAGTTTTTTACATAATCTCTCACAAGGGTGCTAATTAGGAGTCGTCGGCCTTGACTTGGCAACATCCTATTCTCACTCATGTCATACCTCGACAACTTTTAAAACTATCCCTTGCATAGGAATATCAATTTCTTTTCCTAATTCTTTCAGCACTCTACATCTTCCGTATCACTCCCAGCCCTAAGCGCATAGGTCGAGTAATCTTAAGCATACGCCTTTAGTACCCTTTGAAACTACAAGTTTAAACATGCGCTCCATTATAGTACCCATAATCTTTCACACTTCTTTAAGTTTGAGGAACTCAAAGGTAGAGTTATAAGGATCCTTCGCGAATGAAACAAATTGCTCACCAATGTAGAGCCAGTTTCGACTGGCACATGCTCGCTCGCGTAGCACAGTTGTTGGCAATCCTTCGATTGGCACGCACCCACTCACATAGTGTAGTTGTCGGTTTCCCTTGCTCACATCTCACTAGAATACACCGATAAAATCAAATATAGGCCTGAGAAGGGATTTATGTAATAGGCATGTAGACAACTTGTTGTGGATCTTATTTTTAAAATCAGACTCAAGGGATCTCATTCTCAAGGGTTATTAATTACGGAAGTAAAATAAGTCTAAATGGCCCTTATTAAGTGGGGTTCGATAAATTAGCAACTTAACATGTCCTGCGATCTGTAAATTAAATAAGCAATAAACTATAGTGATAAAAGCAGATAAGAGTCTTAATAGACCTGTAATCCAAGCTTCAAACGTGACGTCTCATCTACGATGAGCTGAGACTCTGAAACCTACATTGAAGCCCACTGCCAAATAAAATACTGATATCTCGATGTGATGCATATTCGTGGTGTGTGCTCACATTATCAATATTTCTTAATAAAGAAGGCAGTGCTAAATAAACCTACAACTAAACATCCACTACGTAAATTAAGATATAATAAAGGAAATAACTAATAAATAAATACACTCATTAATAAATAGATAAATAATCAATACATACAAATAATGAAAATAATCATACTCTAATCATAAAATAATAATATCGTATTCTATATAAATACACGACTAAACATGTAACACCCTGTTTCGGTTCAACCGTGAACTAACCTAGAAATATTACCGGCAACCGAACCGTTTACTAATCTACTTGATTCGGTTAAGCCAACCCAGATCTACTCTCAGCGTCTCAAGATAGTAATGCAAACATACAATTCATGGATAAGATGCTTAGGTTATAACGTTGTTTTAGATGTATGCTATGATATACAATCATGTATAAAATAAACTAAGAAAGTGAAAAGTTTAAAGAACATATATATTTTTAAAACAAAATGGACAGAGTCTCCCTAAAAGTGTAATAAAGACCACCCTATCAACAACAAATAGTATACATTTATCTCAATAAAAATAAAAAAATGAGTTCAAACACAACATTTCCTTCACACTCTAGTTATTATTACTTTCTGCATCTTCTGAGCCGAGTCTAGACTCCATTACTCAACCTGTTCATTTTCATTTACTTTTTTATTCACAAACAAAACATTTATATTGATTCACAGAATGACATTTAAATTTCATCATTCAAATGATTCAACATTTATCATCATTAATTACATTCAGCAGGTACATGTGTGTGCAATTTTAGTATTGCTCATCTGCAGTCCCGACAACACTCATTCCTTGCAATTCTCACCTACATAGATAATAAAAAGGCATCAGTAACGAGCATTACCAATCCAGACATATGCCTTCAGTACCCTTTGAAACCACAAGTTTAGACATGCATTGCATAACAGTACCTGTAAACCTCCACACTTCTTCGGGTTTGACGAACTCAAAGGTGAAGTTATCATGATTCCTCAGGAATGGAACAAATACTTACCAATTCCAGAGCCCGTTTTGACAAACACACACCCTATATCAAGACGCGGTCGTCGATTTTCCCTTGTCTCACATCTCACTGAAAATGTGAAAAACTACATGTGGATAGGCCTAGGTAGGGATTTTAATATAATAGGTCTGAAGGCATCATGATCTAGATCTGAGTTTGCAAAAACAAACTCGAGGGATCTCATCCTCAAGGGTTATTAGTCCGGATATCTCATATGATTAGATGACCCGTGTGGAGTGAGATACAATAAATCTACCACTCGACACATCCGCTTACCTGTTAAAACAAAACATGAAAGAGTCTAGAAGTCAAACCAGAAGCGAGTACTAAACGGACCTCGTAGAACCTCTAATCGTGTCCATGCGCCTAGGTAGCGAACTCCTACTTCGTCCATACACATCAAACTAAAAACTAATGCCTGCTTATGATGCATTCACACGTCCTATAGCGCACACACATTAGGACACATTTACAACAATCATACACCAATCCATATAAGATTTTCTACATTTTGTTGCATTAGATTACGATACTTAATTTTCTTAATTAGTACCTTAGTATTCGTTTTAATACAAATCAATCAAGTAATTCATATTTTTATTACTATAAATTAGTTAACACATCAATTCATAAATCTTAGCATGTTATGCTACTAATTATCATTTTTAAGAAATTAATTCGGAATTAGTTATACCTCTCGCCATTGGCAATCAGGCGACAGCTAGGGTTTCGTCGTGCGGCTTGAGACTCAAATTCGGCACTCGGGTGGCGTTCAAAATTCGATCGGGTTCAATTGAATGAATTCAGCGGAAGCTCCAGTGAATTTCAGCGAATCCAATTTTTAGACAATTTTCGGTGGTTTTCCTGCAGTTTCCCTCGGCTTTCTTGCTATTTTTTGGCAATTTTTCCAACGAGGCAATCAGGGCTATGGGTTGGCATTGGCTCAGCGAGCTCAACTCAATGGTGGTAGTGGCGAGGATGGCAACGATGGCAATGACCGCCGGTGGTGGCAACGAGTAAGCTAGGGTCTGTTGACTTGTCCGATCAACCCTTGGCCTGCTTTAGTGGTGGCGCTGGGTATGGGGGAAATGGTCGGGGTCAAAGGGGAGGTGTCAGTGTAAAACCCGTGATTCAAGTCAGGGTTTTATAGTCTAAACTGGTCGGTTTGACAGTTTATTTTCAGTCAGGTCAATTTCAGAACACGCGTACCAAGCTGAGACAAGTTTTGTGTTATGAACCATGAGAGTCATGTGTGCCCAAGTAAATGATGATAACATCAATAAGACAACAGTAGAACGAGTTAACAGAATATATGAGAGTACACCAGTTTTTTCTTAATTTATTTTAATTAAATCGTAGAATTATTTTAAGGCCAAATAACATATTAGGATGCGTTACGGGTAATTTGGGTGGGTTATTAGTTATAGAGCATGTCATTGATGTGTATTATATTTTATGGGATTTTTTCCTATTCTTTAGATTTTTAGAATTATTATGAGTTAGTATTATTTTTACCTCGTGTTGGAGTCGAGTCAACTTTTAATTATGATACAATCATTCTCTTTTCTCACTGACCAATCGTTTTTCTCACCTGACCATCTATTTTTCTCACCTGACCATTCGTTTTTCTCACCCTAATATCTATATATTCTACACTCTCGCACTGTCACCATTCATCCTTCTCACCCAACTTCCTTCTTCTTTTTGTTCTTCCTTCCCTCTTCCCCACAATTCTTACTCGATCTAGCCACAACCTTGTTACCATCACCATATGACTGACGATTAGGTATAAAATTTTATTCAATTTATTTATTTAAAATTTATATTTATTAGTACAGCATGTTAAGATTGATTAATTACTGTGATGAAAGTCTGATTATAGTTGAAGTGATGATTTGCACTATTTGATTAATAGTGAATGATTATTAGGGATCTAATTAAGTAAGTAAATTTGAGCATGCTAACTGACTCCAACATAACTTAGAAAAATATAATAAAATTAGTATAAATAGGATGAGTTAGAGTTATTTTTACATTGATGATTGTTTGATTGATGTAAGATGATGATTGCATTGTATGTGTGATGTTCATGATGAGTTTGATGCATCATTCAGTTGGTGGGCGTTAGCTTCTAGATTTGATGTGTAAGTGGCGTATGGAGTAGCTGCGGCTTCGCCTAGGCGCGTGGACATGCTTGGAGCTTCTACCAGGTCCGTTTAGGACTTGCCCTGATTTATTGTTCTATTCTATCATGATTTAATTTTTATAGAATGTACGACGAGTTGAGTGGTGTTTTATTGGATTCCACTTAGCTCGGACCATCTATTTGAATAGTTTTCTAGATTAATAACCCTTGAGGATGAGATCTCTCGAGTATGTTTTTGAAAACAAGATCCACCACAAGTTGCCTTCGGGCCTATTACATAAATCCCTTCCCAGGCCTATATATAGTTTTATCGAGTTTTCAGTGAGACGAGAGATGAGGAATTCGACAACTGTGCTACGCGAGCGTGCACGTGCCTGTCAAAGCGGGCTTTGGATTAGTGAGCGGACGATTCCAATCCAGAGGGATTCTGACAACTCCTCATTTTGAGTTCCTCACACCCAGAGAAACGTAGAGATTTACGGGTCCTGTTTAGTACAGTGCATGTTCGGACTTGTGGTTCAAAGGATACTAAAGGAGACTGGCTAAGAATACTCGGTCTTCATGCTCAAGGCTAGGAGAATTATGGAGGTAAGAAGAGGGCTTAGGATATACTAGTTGTCCCGAGGGACTAGCAAATGAAAGGAGAAAATCGGCAACAGTAGAACAGTTAGTTCAGGATGCTACCGGGTCTGTAGCCTAGTGGCTCCTCACTAGGTGCCCTTTAGAGAGTTCACGAGAAGTATATGAATGTTTTCCTTCATATGAGAGTTTGCTCTCATAGCCAGTTTGATATTAGTTATATTTTTGAACCAGTAACACTCATTACTGACTTGTTTTTATAATATATGTAGGTCATGATCAGGAGTAGGATGAGCCCGCCAGGACGGAGGAGCAGTGGTGTCTCTTGTACACACACATGTCAGACGATAGACTGTTAATATTTTGTTTATGTTGTCATTATATTAAGAATGATGTGATGTACGGTATGACAATTGAATTCATATGATGTAAAAAGTAATTAGATTACACAGATGGGTCGAGACCCAAGATTTTGAATGAATTATGCAGCAAATTAGAATTTTGTGCGAATATCAATGCGTGATATATATTATACATGTTGATTTGATAGGGTGGACCTTAATTGCACTTTTAAGGGAAATTTTATTCATTCTATTTTCAGAATTTTTATTGACTTTATCGTACTTATTTTGTTTGGTAAACTAGTTATCATGTCATTCATGTAGTAGCATATTAGGGTTTTATGCGTTCATCTATGTATAATGATAAACATCTTTCATCTCTGAGATGCCGAGAGTAGATCCGCAGGGTTGGGTTCCCATTAGCCAATCTAACCGGAACCAGTGACATTCCGGTTCGATTCCCGAGCGTGAACCAGATTTGAGGTGTTACAGTCGGTGTCACGATAACGATGGAGCAGCGCAGACGAGGGCAAATTGGCTTCGGAAGCGCAGCGCAATCACGTGGCGTTGTGCTAGAGCAGCGGCCAGGATGGTGGGGGATGGCACAACGACACTCCAACGGGGATCAGCGGCATCAATTGGAAACGGTGCAACGGCCGGATGAGGTCGCTGACAGTGAGGGTGGGGACGTCATCGACGGTTAGGGAAGGGGTGGTGTCGGGGTGAAGTCTCAGGGCAATCGCACAAATAAAACTTGACTCACCTCTAACTCGAGTAAAAAATAATAACTAAATCGTAATAAACCCTAAAAAATCCAAAAAAGTAGGCAAAAATCCTATAAAATATAGTACACACCATAACATCACCATGACATATTCTATACCTAATAACCCACCCAGACTGCTTTGTAACGTATCCTAATGCATTATTCGATTTAAAAATAATTCTATGATCAAATACAAAAAACTTTGTCATATATGTTGATAACTCATTTCTCATCATCTTTCTAATGTTATCATGACATACTCAGATACACTTGACCTTCATCGCTCATAACTCATGATTGGCCTCGACTCAACACACAGTTT
>JAURVB010013719.1:0-10304 GCA_033002965.1 Piper betle | reverse complement strand
GGTTTCCTTCCATGGTGCGGGATTGACATGCTGGAGGTGGGAATTGCTCCCGACGGTGATGCTGGCTGGATGGAGTCACCTTGAGGGCCAAAACAGACCGTCAAGGAGACACGCAGGTCTGAAATCCGAAAGGAGAACAGGTCAGTGTTGCCATAGGTGGTGTTGCTGGCCAGACATGGATCCGCCATGGAAAGTGTAGACTAGTTGTCACCTGGAGTGGTGCTGGTCGTCACCTTGGGGAGTTGGATGGGATAATTAATAATTAATTAACATTATAATTGTAAAAACTTTAATAAGAAATGAAGACTAACATGAAGTAATTACATCATTTAAAGTTGATAGTATATTAGTCATGTAAGTTGCATGTAGGTTCATGCAAAATAAAATTATACTAATGTATAATTTTATGCCCTCATTTAGATTAGGGTTCATGGGTCACAGTCAGACGAAATCACAAGTCAGGTACATATAATAGGTAGAACATCATATTTTCCTTGTTGGTAGCCTTGGTCGGCCTGAGCCCAGATTCGACCACCATGCACCGAGTGCAACCGGGGTCAAAGAATTGACTCAGTCCGACACTGGGTCGTATTATGCGCGTAAAGTTTGTAATGCATTAACATTATTTTGGAGTAGTGATAGCCGCCCCATAAAAAGGCTATAGCCAGGGTGAACAAGGCACAGCGATTCCTCCATCGCATTGGAGTGCAGTGATAGCCTCCCCATAAAAAGGCTACGGCCGGGGTATACGAGGCATTGGCACTAGAGTTGGCAGTGAGAGCTTCCACACCAACAGGGCAGAGCAGTCACCTGAGTGCAGTGATAGCCTCCCCATAAATAGGCTACGGCCATGGTGTGCAAGGCACTGGCACTGGAGTGCGGTGATAGCCTCCCCATAAAGAGGCTACGGCCGGGGTGTGCGAGGCACTGGCACTAGAGTTGGCAGTGAGAGCTTCCCCACAAACGGGGCATAGCAATCACCTGAGTGCAGTGATAGCCTCCCCATAAAAAGGCTACGGCCTGGGTGTGCAAGGCACTGGCACTGGAGTGCAGTGATAGCCTCCCCATAAAAAGGCTACGGCCGGGGTGTGCGAGGCACTGGCACTAGAATTAGTAGTGAGACCTTCCCCACAAACGGGGCGTAGCAATCACCTGAGTGCAGTGATATCTTCCCCACAAAAAGGCTACGACCGGGGTGTGCGAGGCACTAGCACTGAGACGATAGTGGTACCCTCCCCACCAAAGGGCTACAGCCGGGGTGTGCGGATCACAGCGGATACCTCCTCCACATTGTTTTGGAGTATAGCGGAATCACTCCACCGCATATTAAAATAAACATAAGGAAATAGTGGAATGTACTTGATTTGTTTTATCTATTATACTACTTAGTGTTGTAATCACTAACGTGGAATTGCCTCCGCTGGTGTGCAGATACAAAATTAGGTGATTGACAACCAGGGCATGGAGTAAAATAAATATGAGGACTCTTTTTTATTTATTTATTTGAGAAATAAGTGTGGCTACTGGGAAACGGTCTAAGACTGTGGGATCTTTATATATGTTTTTGTAAAAAAATGTTAGACATGTTTGTTTAATTGTGTGTAACACCTGGCCAGCTAGGCCCACAATGTTATGACAAATGTGGGTCGTTACAAGAATTTGCAAATAATAATAGATATCAGTTCACTATAACTATGACACCTTTTGGTGCACTATATGGTGTTACAAGCATAACTGCAGGACTCACTGGGAACTAGAGTTTGGCGGTTGTTCCAAGTCATCTCGAATCTGAGATGGGTAACAAGGGCTATCTGAGTGGTGGAAACAACTTACTGAGATAAATGCATATTATAGTTGTGGGCATGATTGAGAGTAATGGTGCGTGGTGCATGTCGGGATACCGCGCAGGATGCCGGGACCTGATATGTACGTAGCGGTAAAATGAGCGGTACTTGGTGGCGAGCATATCGCTGCAAGGAAACCTCAAGATGGTGAGCATTCCGACATTTGGAGCTAGAATGGCGTGAAGACTGAACACCTATGTGGCGCTAAATGTAGTAGTCAGATTGTCAGCAGAGAGAGGTTGCTGTCACAATCCACCTACCATAGGAAATTTCGTCCCCGAAATGCCTATTCTTGGCCAGTTGCTAGCCCCAGTGCACGTCTTTTCTGGCCCGTGACCGGCAGCCTAGCCAATATTTCTAGTCTTGGCCCGTTGCTAGCCCCAGCCCACGACTTTTTTAGCCCGTGACCGGCAGCCTAGCCAACGTCCCTAGTCCATCCCACCATCTAACACGGAACTAACCTGGCTCTGATACCATTTGTAACGACCCAGCCCGAAGTGCAACGTAATGGACCAAGTCATTTCTTTAAAATGGGTACCCCGGAAGTTAAAGATCTCTAGTCCATTCCCACATATAAACAGGATCTTCTCCCAGTATGTATTAGATGTGGGACAAAGTTGAGGGATCTTACAATCCACCCACCTTAGGGAATTTTGTCCCCGAAATGCCTATTCTTGGCCCGTTGCTAGCCCCATCCCACGACCTTTCTGGCCCGTGACCGGCAGCCTAGCCAACGTTTATAATCTAGCCCACCATCTAACACAGAACCAGGTCGGCTTTGATACCATTTGTAACGACCCAGCCCAAAGTGCAACGTAATGGGCCAAGTCATTTCTTTAAAATGGGTACCCCGGAAGTTAAAGATCTATAGTCCATTCCCACTTATAAACAAGATCGTCTCCCAGTAGGTATTAGATGTGGGACTAAGTTGAGGGATCTCACAATCCACCCACCTTAGGAAATTTCGTCCCCGAAATGTCTATATTTAGCATGTTGCTAGCCCCAGCCGACGACCTTTCTAGCCCGTGACCGGCAGCCTAGCTAACAATTCTAGTCTTGGCCCGTTGCTAACCCCAGCCCACGACTTTTTTAGCCCGTGACCGGCAACCTAGCCAACGTCCCTAGTCCATTCCACCATCTAACACGGAACCAGGTCAGCTCTGATACCATTTGTAACGATCCAGCCCAAAGTGCAACGTAATGGGCCAAGTCATTTCTTTGAAATGGGTACCCCGGAAGTTAAAGATCTATAATCCATTCCTACTTATAAACAGGATCTTCTCCCAATAGGTATTAGATGTGGGACTAAGTTGAGGGATCTCACAATCCACCCACCTTAGGAAATTTCGTCCCCGAAATGCCTATTCTTGGCCCGGTTCTAGCCCCAGCCCACGTCCTTTTTGGCCCGTGACCGGCAGCCTTGCTAATGTTTCTAGTCTTGGCCCGTTGCTAGCCCCAGCCCACGACCTTTTTGGCCCATGACCGGCAGCTTAGCGAACGTCCCTAGTCCATCCCACCATCTAACACGGAACTAACCTGGCTCTGATACCATTTGTAACGACCCAGCCCGAAGTGCAACGTAATGGGCCAAGTTATTTCTTTAAAATGGGTACCCCGGAAGTTAAAGATCTCTAGTCCATTCCCACTTATAAACAAGATCTTCTCCCAGTAGGTATTAGATGTGGGACTAAGTTGAGGGATCTTACAATCCACCCACCTTAGGGAATTTTGTCCCTGAAATGCCTATTCTTGGCCCGTTGCTAGCCCCAGCCCATGACCTTTCTGGCTCGTGACCGGCAGCCTAGCCAACGTTTATAATCTAGCCCACCATCTAACACGGAACCAGGTCGGCTCTGATACCATTTGTAACGACCCAGCCCAAAGTGCAACGTAATGGGCCAAGTCATTTCTTTAAAATGGGTTCCCCGGAAGTTAAAGATCTATAGTGCATTCCCACTTATAAATAAGATCTTCTCCCAGTAGATATTAGTGTGGGACTAAGTTGAGGGATCTCACAGCACGGGTGTAACAAACATGGAGATTTCTATATGAAGGGACGTGCCTTTGTGTAGAGAGGAACAGACGTATAATTGTGAGAATATCCAGTGGAGAGGAGATAACTTTGATCATGCAAGGAGACACTTCTTCGTGTCAAGTGCTGGGACTTCTTCAAGGGAACTACAGGGGTAGCCGTCTGCTGAGATCAAGGTACACAGTTCCTGTTCTACGACCTGATTGTATTTCTAGCTGAAGGGAAATTACATGTAAACTAGTCGATCATGGGTGGTGGTTTGGGGTTGTGTATGTGAGGACACATTGTGAGTGGGGTACTCAGCTGTTCTCACTGCCTCCCTATCCGGAAAGGAGGCCGGCCATGGGGTTTGCATGTCCACAGTAGCCAAGTAGTAAGGGTAGATTATTTACTTGTTCCCTTTTTCGAGTTAATGAAAATAAATGTTGGACCAGGGGCTCCGTACTTGTGTGGTGTCAACGTCGATGCCGTGTTAGGTGTGGTACTGATAGAAAGGTCTTAGATTCCAGATCTTGTGAACCGAAGGGGGTAATCGGTTTGACGCATCGAACCATAGTACCTTGGCATGGGGGTGCCAGCAGTTGGGTGCAGTCTTCCGGAGTATAGGAGATGGTATAGATCTGGATACGTCAAACTGCTGGCGCCCCCATGCCAACATCACACGTATTGAACCATAGTACCTTGGCTTGGGGGCGCCAGCAGTTTGACGTATCCGGAGTACTTGTGCATGTGATGTTGCTTCCTTATTGGAGTGTTTTGCAGGAAAGCTGCATGCTTGTGGAGGCTGGCATTTCCAGGAGGAAAATATGCTGCACAGTTGTGGTTTAGGAGATGGTATAGATCACATCATGTAGTTAGACAAAAAGATCCAGTTCTAGTTGGACCATAAATGACTTAATCAGAGAAAGTATAAAAGATGCACAAAACTGCCAGAAATTTTACAAATTTACACAAAAGGAACTTAGAGTTTGAAGTGGGAGATTTGCAAGTCTGGCAAATTAAGTCTAAGGTAAGTTGGACCATTTGAGATCCTAAGAAGAGTAGGTAAAGTAGCTTATTAGACTGACTCTAACTTCAACCCATGTTGTGTTTTACATCATCGTGCTAAAGAAGTACATTCTAGACACATTCCCCCAAGATCAACTTCGGTAAACTAGAGATTAAGGAAGGCATGTCTTACATTGAGATTGCCCTGAAGATTCTGGACACTTAAGAAAAGGTAGAGTGCTAAGGATGAAGACAATCGTTATGGTGGAGACTCTTTGGAGGAAACACGCCATAGAAGAAGCCACATGGGAGGTGAAGGCTGTATGAGAACAAAGTATATGGAGCTATTTCCTTAACAAAATTTTGGGATCAAACTTCTTTAAGGATGGTAGAATGCAATAATATCTGACCTTTTCACCAATATTACATAAGTTTTTATTTCCCTTTTCTTGAGTAGGATGTAGCTGTTTTGAACTCTTTGTTTTTTAGAACATAAAAAATTTTCTTTGTATAAGTTAGTGTAGACTAACTAAAAATACTTTAAATCTTATGATTATGTGTCAATTATTTTGAGTTATGTTAAATTTTTAGGTTAACGAAGGGGACAAGAGTCCAAACTTCATTCCTCATGAATTGGTTGAACTCTTCTTCCATGGCAACCATTCGACTCTCTTCCTTTTTGACTTGCTTGAAGTTCTTTGACTCAACCTCATAAAAATGCTAAACGTGAGTTCAAAATATTAAATCTAGCTCTAGTTTAGACACCCATGAGAAGTTATTCACTCACTAACTCTTTAGAGGGATAGGAATCTTCACAAGCACTTCCTCTTGTCCTTTCATCATAATCAATCTCAAATTCTATCACTAGGGTTTACAAATTCTTCTTCTCAAGCTTTCCACAGAGCCAAAGGGCTAACTCTTTATCCAACCCAAACCCTTGATGAGCCAAGAAGCAAACAACTTCCACACACTATAGGCAAACCAGCTTTCTCTTCCAATACTTGAGCCAAAAAACTCCCTGGAGGTTACACCAGGATCCCCTTATCAGCCCTAAGCCATGAAACCAACAACTCCTTATGCAACTCAAGATTTGAGCCAAGAAGTTAACGGTTGCCTTCAACTTGATGAAAACATCCTCAAGCCATCCCTTCCCTACATATACTTAGGCCTAGATGCTCTACACACTCCTAACAGACTAGGAGTCTACACAAAATAGTTTAACACATAAGCAATCACCTCAAGCATTCTTTCCTTTGGCCAATACAACACTTTTAAATATGAATATATAAGAACGAAGAGGTTTTCAAAGTAATATGATATGCCAATCCATTCTCCATACTTCAAACATTCCAAGTTCCTTGAAAAAACTCCCCAAGGTTTTATTTAGAGCAAAGAACATCTTAAGAAAGCAGACTAGCTATTATACCTTTAAACCTGCTACATCAGCACCTCCTATGGCAAGTTTTTACCATATCTGGGCATTATTATAATGTCAAATGATCTGCTGATCGTCCACCAAAGACTAGTTTTTTTCCCCAGATTTGGAAGCTAATAATATCTCAGTATGTGGAACTCCAAATTGATTGATTCACTTTTCTGAGCAAACTTGAAAATGCCGTCTATCCTTCCTTGCCCAAATTTTTATCCCAAAACTCTAAGTAACTTGTGAGTTTTGGTTTTTGCAAGTTGAGATGTTGACACAGTTTTCTTCTAGAAAGTACTAGGTTGTTGATCATTCTGCCGATCTGCTGAAGTGAACTCAAATTCCTTTATCTTGCTAAATAACTTCAGTTGCTGATTGTTCCACTGATCGATCTGCCAATCAACTTGCCATAATTTCTCAAAATTTTTTAAATGTCATAACTTCTAGTAGAGAACTCCAATTTGACTGACTCTTGAAGCATTGGGATTATCCTAATGCCTTCTATCAATTGGGAAAGCTTTATATATAAAATCCTCCTAGGCTGAGAGATATACTCTTTGGATACAAAGAGGTTGCACAAATTCCTACATTGACCGAGACATATCTAGAGGCAATCATTGTCCTTGATGAGTAGACATGATTTTGTTTACTAACGCATCATTACAACCACATAACAATCAATCTCCCTCTTCTTAAAGCTTTTTACCTCTTGAAATATTCAATTTCTTCATGATTCCTTGAGCTCTTTCAAGTTAAAATGTTCCAATCTATGTCCTTAGATTTGCAATACTTGAGAGTTTTAGATGATAATTATCCAAACATACGCTCAGCACCAAAGAAATGTTACAAAATGATGTAAAAATCTTTGCATCATTACAATTTTTTACTAGATGGCAAGTGTTATTATCTATCTTTGATCTTGATATATTGCAAACGCCGAGCCATTTGCCCATGGTTTTGAGACAGTTCTGTCTTTAGTTACTCCAGATGGTGGGTTTGAATGTGAGATTAATCAACTTAGTCTCATATCTAATGCCTATTGGTGTAAAATCTTATTTATAAGTGAGAATAGACTATAGATCTTTAAACTTGGTTGATCTCACAATCCTATCTTAGGAAATTTCATCCACAAATTGCTATACTTGGCCCATCACTAGCCTTAGCCCATATCCTTCTATTGCCCATGACCGGCAGCCAAGCCAATGTCCCTAATCTAACCCACCATTTGACACCAAACCAGGTTACTTATATACCATTTGTTATAACCTGGCCCAAATTATAAACTAATAGGATAAGTCCTTTCTTTAAAAGTAAGTAATTAAAGATCAATAGTCTATTCCTACTTATAAACAAAATCCTATCCAGTGAGTATTATATATGAGCCAAAGTTGAGGGATCTCAAAATCTACCAAAATCATTAACGACATGGCCAAAAGTGCAAACTAAAATAGGGTAAGCCATTTCTTTAAAAATGGTTAACATAATTAAAGATCTATAGTCCATTCCCACTTATAAACGGGATCTTACCTCAATAAGTATGTAAAGACCCGGAAAAATATAAATAAATAAATATATATATATATATATATATATATATATATATATATATATGTGTGTATATATTCGACGCGGTGGGATCGAACGTTGGTATCCATGAATTTATTTAAATTATTTACCCGCTACCCGGTTAATTATCAATTACCCGGTCAAGTGGAAAGTATTAGTTAACCGGTTAAGTATTTTTACCCGGTTAAGTAAACCATACCATTTAACCGTTTAAACTAGTAAAGTGAACCGTATCACTTACCCATTTACCCGGCAACGAAGTGTGTTTTCATAAACCCTAGGCCTTCTTTCATTTTATAAGGAGAAGGAGGGGGGGGGCGTCATGCACATAAGCTCCTTGGACAAACGCCGGCTTCCCCATTGTTTTGGTAAGTTTCTTCCTCTCTTCTTCTTAGTTTGCATGCATACATATGATCAAAGATTATAATACAAGATAATCATGGAAACTAAGACCTGAAATCAACAAGAAAAAGGGAGGATGTAACTGGATTAGAACCAGGAATTCACCCACGAACATAAGTTGCTGCCGTGCAGCAATTCTTGTGTGTTTGTGATTAATTACAGCAACAAGTCATAATCTTTTGCTAATCAGTTGCTGCATCAACGTCCTTACTCATGTTGTAGTAATTAAAGGTGAGATTTCATAGAATTTACAGCCAAGAATGGTAGCACGTCCTGCTGAAATTGCCAAGGATGGTAGCACGTCCTGCTGAATTGCAGCAACAGCACCATGGCGTTTGTGTCACGACCAGTTGCATATACCACGCTGTAGGGTAGTGTTTCTCTTCTTCTGGGCGTTGGGTTGTTGTGCGGGAAGAAGGGGACGCGTGGGGCGGTGCTGCTGGCCACGTCTGAGTCGCCATAGCAGCAGGTCGAGGTCGCCATGGCTGCTGGTTCGTCGCTGTGGTGGTGCAGTCGCCCTTTGATTGTTGCTGCTAATTTGGTTGCTAGGAAAGGGAGACAATGGGTGAAGGATAGGATCTAGATTTTGGTCGAAAGAGAAGAGCTTGGTGCTGGTTTTGGGTGAAGAGAAGAATGGTGACGGGAAGAAGAAGAAGAAGAAGAAGAAGAATGGCAGTTTTGTAATTTCGGGTTGACTCGATATGGGTTGAGTTAAAAATCATAATAATAATACCAACTCGTGTTAAAATCATTGAAATAATTAATTTAAAGGAATATGAGTTAAGTGGTCAAAATAATAAATTTATAAATTATTACATGAAATTAATAAATTTCGATCACGATAAACGGTAATTAATTAATCGGCTGATTAAAAGCAATTAACTTAAATTGAAGGGTTATGAGGAATATTTAATAGAGACTTCACCTTTATCATATAAAAGTTATATTTGATAAATAAAACGATTATTCTTATAATAAATTCGTAAAGTAAAATAATGGATCAATAAAAGATAATCGCGTAGAAATTACGCGATAGCATAATTAATTAAATAAAGAAGTGTTGAACCTTATCGAATTAAATAAATTAATTAATGTGGCATATATTAAATATTTAGTTGCATGCATTTTCGACGCGAGTAAAATTATACTAATGTATAATTTTATGCCCCGTTCATATTAGGGTTAGCGGATTACAGTCGGACGAACCCGCAAGTCAGGTACGTATAATAGGTAGAACATCGTATTTTCCTTGTTGGTAGCCTAGGTCGGCCTGAGCCCAGATTCGACCACCATGCACGAAGTGCAACCGGGGTTAAAGAATTGACTCAGTCCGACACTGGGTCGTGTTATGTGTGTGAATCTTGTGATGCATCGATATTGTTTTGGAGTAGTGATAGCCGCCCCATAAAAAGGCTACGGCCGGGGTGAGTGAGGCACAGCGATTCCTCCATCGCACTAGAGTGCAGTGATTGCCGCCCCATAAAAAGGCTACGGCCGGGGTGTGTGAGGCATTGGCACTGAGTGCAGTGATAGCCGCCCCATAAAAAGGCTACGGCCGGGGTGTGTGAGGCACTGGCACTAGAGTTGGCAGTGAGACCTTTTTTTGGCCCGTGACCGGCAGCCTAGCCAACGTCCCTAGTCCATCCCACCATCTAACATGGAACTAGGTCGGCTCTGATACCATTTGTAATGACCCAGCCCAAAGTGCAACGTTGTAACGACCCAGCCCAAAGTGCAACGTAATGGGTTAAGTCATTTCTTTAAAATGGGTACCCCGAAAGTTAAAGATCTATAGTCCATTCCCACTTATAAACAGGATCTTCTCCCAGTAGGTATTAGATGTGGGACTAAGTTGAGGGATCTCACAATCCACCCACCTTAGGAAATTTCGTCCCCGAAATGCCTATTCTTGGCCCGTTGCTAGCCCCAGCCCGTGACCTTTTTTGGCCCGTGACCGGCAGCCTAGCCAACGTCCCTAGTCCATCCCACCATCTAACACGGAACCAGGTCGGCTCTGATACCACCTGTAATGACCCATCCCAAAGTGCAA
>JAURVB010013718.1:0-58613 GCA_033002965.1 Piper betle | reverse complement strand
GTGTAAAATATTCCCTATTGTTCGAATGATTTTAGTGACATGCAAGTATACACGGTCGAAACAAGTAATATAATGATAAATCGAGTATCGTCCCACAGGAAGATGAATTTCCTATAATTAATTAAAGAAAATAAAATGAGGAGCAAAACAAAAACTAAATCTAAGTAATAACTTTAAATTAAAAGAAGAAGTTAAAATGATAAAATTCGTTCTAGAGTTGAATTTCCCTTAACATTAATTTAATCTTTATCATATCTTACTCTTATCTTTTATTCCCTCAGATTGTCGATCTAGGATAATTATATGACATGGTGGCTCCCGCTCCTTCATGCTTCTATTATTTTGCCTCAATTTCTACCTCCCGGTGATAATTGATTAATCAACAAAATAATGCATTAAGAATTGCCTTACAACCGCATACGGTATTGTGTATCTTCCGACCACAACGACAAACAAGTCAAAAGACTCGTCGTATGATGAATTATCAATGACTAATCTAATTAATTTCTCCCGAAATCTAATTAAACCTCATGATCTAAGAAATAGGTAATTAATCTATTCTTAACATTAAGAATATGATAATTCAAACAATACGATTGAATAAAAGAGTAAAAGCTTGAAATAAATTCAATTAAATCATGTTAAGTTCCATTCTTCTCTAGAATGAAAATAAGAGACTACTCCATAATAAAAATAGAAAACATTATAAAGAAGAAACTCATTTTTATTATAAAAGAGAAAGAAATTACAGAAATTAAAACTACTTCTTCTACTACACTCCGAAGCCAAGAGATAAGATATGATCAACAACAAATGACCACCCCTTTATATAGAAGTGGAAATATAAGAATTCGAAGAGGGTGTTCACAAATTGACGTAGTCTAATTAATTATAATGTCCCTTCAAGCTTCCAACTGTTCGACTCCATTGAACACCATGAATTGTAGCCATTGGGTGGAGCCAAGTATCATGACCAATCAATTCCAAAGCTTAATTTATTCATCTTTTTCTACATTAAAACATCAAAATTAAGCATATATAATAAAATATTAATTAACTAAAAAAATAAAGTAAAATATTACTTAATTAATAATGCTTATACCCGGGAAGTACAAAATCATATTAAAAACATGGGGACATATTATATATTTTAAACACTTAACACCTATGCTTCAGCAATAGGAAGTCTTATGTATGCTCAAGTATGTACGCGTCCAGATATTGCGTATATTGTTGGATTTTTAGGCAGATATTTAAGCAATTCGGGATTGGATCACTGGAAAGCAGCCAAAAGAGTCATGAGGTATCTACAGAGAACAAAACATTACATGCTTACATATCGGAAGTCAGATCAACTTGAGATCATTGGGTATTCTGATTCTGATTTTGCTGGATGTCAAGATAGTCGTCGATCTACTTCTGGCTATGTATATCTGCTTGCTGGAGGAGCTATTTCTTGGAGGAGTGCTAAGCAGACACTCATAGCTTCTTCCACCATGGCAGCTGAATTCATAGCTTGTTATGAGGCATCCAATCATGGAATATGGTTGCGGAATTTTGTCACAGGGCTGCGCATTATTGATAATATTGAAAGACCACTTAAGTTATTTTGTGACAATCAGTCTGCAGTATTATATTCAAATAACAACAGGAGCTCATCTAAATCAAAACACATAGAGATCAAGTTCCTTGTTGTGAAAGAAAGAGTTCAGAGTGGTAAAGTTTCTATAGAGCATATTGGGACAAACTCCATGGTTGCGGATCCGCTTACTAAAGGTTTACCGCCTAAGGTCTTTCATGAGCATGTTGCTCATCTGGGTGTTGTATCATTTAATGATATGTTACTTTAGTGGGAGTTTGTATTGAATTGCGGTATTTGGTTTATGTTTCACTCTTTTACTCTATTTTGGTGATCTCATAAGGTTGGACCAGTTGAAAATAGGCATGTTTAGATCAAATTGCATGTAATTTTCATGCTACACATCCATACTTGATCTATGTCATTTAATTATGTTGATGTATGTGACCATGGATGGGTTTAGTTACGATAAATGTAACGAAAATCGCCTTGATCCTATATTAACATTAATTAATGGACGAGATTGTTATTTTGGAATAATAGCGTATGTTAATTTTGGAGCTCATAAGGTTATATACAATTATTTGTGTATATATAGTCCAAGTGGGAGATTGTTGGATGTTGGACGTATATATGTATATAATTGTATCATATGCTGTTATTATTAAGGCATGACCTAAATTAAATTGATCTGTTAAAGTTAAGGTTAATGGGCCATTAATATTTAATATAAATATATAGAGATATCATATATTTAAGATGAGTATGGATAAATATGTGTAGATACCGTTTTCTTAATCTCTAATTTATGATGGGTTAAATTAGAATTATGAAAAATAAGGATAAATACGGTTATAAGGATAAATACGGTTATGGTCCCCGGATTCGCACCGTAGTTTTTCTTTTCTGGTATCCCATCATCTAGAAACTCTGGTTTTGAAGAACAGGTGTTGAATCTGGAAGATCAAACCAGAAGAAATCAAAGGATTACTTTACTATTATGGATCCAGGTACGTTTCCGTTATTAAATTTATTTTCTTAATGATTTGATATGAAGAAGGCTTTATTGATGATGGTTTTATCATCTATATAATTTTGGTTAAAGTTTAAAGTATTTGTTGATTCAACAGTTAGGGCATGGATAGTCGATTGATGTTGCGGCTAGCTGGAAGATTTTGCTCTTTCTAGGTATGGAGGGGTTTTTGATGATTGGAAAGTTTGGATTGTTTTTTTGAGTATATGAAGGATTGCTTTTTGGCATCCGATGATTCTCCATGGGCTGATAATGTGAAATGGTTAGATGCTTATTGGTAGCAAAAAAAAAGCATTTTATCTGTTTAAAGTGATGGGATCATTCTCCGTGCTCACAACTTCGTTTAGAAGAATGGGAAGTTTTATAGTTTTGATGGTTGTTGCTTGGGAAGAGAAGTTCTTCTTAGGGAATGTTATCTGCAACGACGCCGTTGGTTAAATAAGCACCGCTCTTGCCAGCAGCTGAATTTTTTCATGTCATCCATGAAAATTTCAATAGTAATTTCAAAGTTTTGTTTTTAAGTGCAAATATGTAATGGATTACGCTCATCAAAGATTTCATTGTTCTTACATGCAAATTATTGTGCTCAGTATTGAATCATGATGGAATTTTCACCAAAACAGTATTTCCATGAGCGGCTAATAATTTATTGGTCTCTTTTTGTTTGTCTCACAGTTGCGCAAAATGTTCTTAGATCATCGGGTGTTTCTTCCAATTATAAGCTGAAACGGCCGGTTTTACGAGTTGGGATTGTTTCTTGCTATTCGCGTTTGGTCTGTGACAATGCACTTCGAAATTCTATTCCCATCTGTTTTTTAAAAGCATTCCTTTCCGATCTCCATCTTTACATGCACAATGAGGAGCCTTCATTTTTTTGGCTGGTTTTTCCAATCAAGTCAACTGAAATGGTTCTGCTATAATTGAGCTACTCTGTTATTAAGACGTGGTCAGTATTGGAGAGAGGATAAATTTTGAATAATACATAGGCATCTATCTCCCTTTGTCGACGTACTTAAATTTTTAAAATCCGGCGGCTTCTCTATTGCCCTGCATCTTTAGCTTTGATAGACAGTTCTAACCACCTAAGGTGACGAAGTAGTTATGCTGATGGAGCTCGTGACCTCTGGTTTAACATATTAAGGAACTGTCACGCTTATGAATGAATGGGACTGGACAGAGAAAAAACCAAGTTTTAGTTAGAAGATTACAATTTTTTTTTTGAGAAAGTTTGTGACGGACAATAGTTACGGCCTTACTGGTGCTAGTTGGGTCTTCTGCTGCTTGGTCTGTGGCATAAGGTCATAATGACAATATTAACTTACTAATGCAATTGACTTTTTGCTGGCTAGAACTTGGTTTGTCTCTACTCTTGAGCAATTCCCATAGTCTAAATGGAAAATGTTTATTTCAATTTTTTCAGCTGCACCCAGTAATAAACGCGTTCTCTTTTAAGCTTTTTGATTTGTATAGAAGCTGCTCTTTCAGTGGAGATATTGTTCAAGTTTCCATATCTTGTATTGGTACGCCTATAAATCGGCCATGATATTCGAGTGTTGGGAATTCATTGAACTCTTACATGGATGCATGACAATCTCATCTTCAGAGCTTAATGATCTGAGTCATCAGCAATTACAATTCGCTTTGCCCTCTTCACAATTTAGGGATACATCATTGGAATATGACTATTTACCGAAGATGATGGATCTAGGATCTTGCAGTTTTTCTATATATTAATGAAATTAAAAAGCTTTTCTACATTGCGTAAATTTTATGATATGTGGCTTTGTAAAAAAAATGGTATATACATTAGAGGTTACAGGTTCATGCAATCCAGGAGATGTAAATTACGTGCTTGAGAACATAGAGGTCTTTCACCGTTGCATATTATCGATGACAATTAGACTTGAGACCATCAATCAAAATCTCTCGAACATTTGCTCAACTATTTGATTCGAGCGATAAATCCGAATTATAGTCTTTGCGAACTGTAGTGTGACAAGAATCACATAAGTTGCTCTTAGATGCATTAAAAATACATTTTTAATTATTTTAAAAAGATATTTACATTCGATTGAACCTTGTATTTCTCAACACTGAACCTCGCCCAAGAACTAAAGTTATTCTTAATTGCATTGTACGTGATTAAAATAGCACAAAGCGAAAGTAAAAAAATGCATGGTTGAAAAGCTAACAACTTGCGAGTATCTCTTCTCCTGCACTGCACCGGCCGAGAGTCATTTGAACCTGATTTTAGATCAATCTACATTGATTTTTTTTAAAGGATCAATTTATATCGATTGCCTGCTACAATAATAATAATAATAATAATAATAATAATAATAATTATAATAATAATAATAATCATTATTATTATTATTATTATTCACAATATGTTATTTGCCGGTAAATCTCAGGCACGGCCGCACGGCACAATTACGAGGAGTGTGTTTTACTTCTGAGCTGACAGCCATGTGGGCCACGCGGGCATCCCATTGGGCCAAGAGACATGCGCATCTCTCCCTGTATTTCAATTTTTTTAAATATTGATTATTTTTTAAGTATTGATTTTTTCCCGGAACGTGTTTATACCTTTCTAATGTTATATCATAAAGTTTATAATTCATCACTGCTTACATAATTTTTAAGATTATTATTATTAATAGTTGGGTCTCCGGTGGAAACTCTCCACGATGTGCAGGGCTTATAAAATTTATATTAATTAATTAATATTGTAATTAATTAATATTACAGTCAATTAATATTTTCTTAATAAAAATGAGTACTAAAATTTTTTGAGATATTAAAATGGTAAAAATATAAAATAAATATTTAACTAATATATTATTGAACGTAATGTTTTCTAGTGATAAAATTGATAATTTTAGTAATTTTATTTAGTTACTTTAACTCTTTGTAAATTGTAATACAAAATTATTTATAACTTTCCATCTTTTTCGATATTAATAAATTGTCAATTTTATTAATCATAAAATATTAGCCTTTCATAGATAATAAAAACCGAGATGATTTATTTTGAAGGAGTGGGCAAGGGTCTATTATGTAAAAATCTTAAACAATTTACTACTTGAATATATATATATATATTGTTCGGGTGTGGGATCGTTCGCCCCTTCGAATCGGTTCTTATGTGATTCGGATTTAAAGGTTCGGTGGGACCGAGCACCCTTGCCGTACAAAGAGATAGTGCGATAGAAATAGAAAATATTACAAACAGTAAAACGACATACAAGAAATTTTTTACGTGGTTCCTTAGGGTTCAACTTGAATCCCTAAGTCAGTCCACGAGTGAGATTAGTACTGTAAAACCCGTGACTCGAGCCAGAGTTTTACGGGAGTGAACCAGTCGGTTCAACCGTCGGTTCGAATCGAGTCAGCTTCATGGACCGCGAGCTGAGTTGAGGCCAGCTGTGAGTTATGAGCGATGAGGGTCATGTATGCTCAAATGTACGATGATAACGCCTAAAAGATGATGAAAAATGGGTTATCAAGTATGTGGAGGTATGCAGTATTGATTGTTATTTTTATTTGATCGTAGAATAGTTTTAGGGCCGAATGACGAATTAGGACGCGTTATAGATTAGTATTCGGGTGGGTTATTAGTTATAGAACATATCATTTGGATGTTGTTGTGTTCGTTTGATTTTACGGGATTTTTCCCAATTTTTTTGGATTTTTTTAGGATTTATTAGGAGATAGTTATTATTATTGACTCGAGTCGGAGTCGAGTCAAGTTTAATTTACAAAAATGCCATCGCACGCCCCTTCATCTTTCCCGACCTTCCTCACCCCAAACCCTCGCCGCCGCCACTGCCGCGTGCTGCCGCCGCCGCCAGCCGCACTGCCGCCGAGCAACGCCGCCCGCCCCGCCGTGCAGTCGCCGTGCTGACACGACCCACCCCGGCCACCGTCTCGCCGCCACGACGCCGGAATCGCCCCACAAGCCGCGACGCCTCCCTCGTCGATTCGCCGCCGTCCGGGCCGCTCCGCCGCCGCTGTGACCCCGACGACCACCCCTCGCCGTTGCCGACGTTTCCCCCATCCTCCCGACCGCCGTCGAGGCCGGCCGGAGCCCCGATCGGAGCACACCGCCGCCGCCGCCCATTTTCGACACCGCCGTCGACGGCCATCGCCGCCTCGGCTGCCTTGTTTGACACCACCATCGGACCAAGCTCGTCGAGCTGGTGCCGATAGACCCCTTGATTGCCCCGTCCCGAATCGTCGCCGGAAAACCGCCGACACTCGCCGGAAAACCGCCGGAACCGCTGGAAAATTGGATTCGTGGGAAATTCGCCGGATCACCCGCCGAACGCACCCGGTCCAATCTGATCGGACTTCGGACGCCGCTAGGTGCCGAATTCGAGTTTCGAGCCACGAAACGGAAACCCTAGCCGTCGCCGATTTTCGACGACGCGAGGTATAATTTATTTTAACTTAATTATTTGAAAGTATTGATTATTAGAATTGCATGCTAGGATTGGTGAATTGTGTGTTATAATAATATGTATAAATGTAGATTTGATTAAGGATAAAATATGAAATTTGTTTGATTGAGTGGTGTTAAAAATGGAGACTAAGAAACTAATTAGGGTAACTAGGTAATGATCATGATCTAATGCAAACTAGCCTAAGTAGACTTGCTAGAATTGATATAGGTTGATGTGTGTTGATTGATGCGTGATTGTGTTGATTGTGTGTGCATGCTATAGGATGTGTGATTCATCATGCGGGCGTTAGTTTTTAGCTTGATTGTGTAGGTACGGTGTAGGAGCTCGCCGCCTAGGCGCGTGGACCCGTTTGGAGCTTCTACCAGGTCCGTTTAGGACTCGTTCTCTGTTTTTACGCTACTCTATTGTGTATTTGATTTATCATGTGCAGGACGAGTTAAGTGGCGTTTTATCGGATCCCACTTAACTCGGGCCATTTAGCCAACAGTTCTTTTTTCGGATTAATAACCCTCGAGGATGAGATCCCTCGAGTTTGTTTTCGAACTTCAGATCCAGCTCAAGTTGCCTTCGGGCCTATTGTATAAATCCCAACCCAGGCCTATATATATATAGTTTTCGTGTTTTCGGTGAGAGATGGAATGAGGGTTACTTGCGGCCACGTCTTCAGATAGGGCGTGTGCCCGGAAGAGCGGGCTCTGGAGCTGGGGAGAACCCACTTCGTTCCCGAAGGATCCGGACAACTCCACCTTTGAGTTCCTCAAACCCGGAGAAGTGTGGAGGTTTACGGGTACTGCAATGCAGCGCATGTCTAGACTTGTGGTTCAAAGGGTACTGAAGGCGACTGCCTGAGAGTGCTCGGCCTTTGTGCTCAAGGCCAGGAGTAATATGGAAGGTGCAGAGGGCGGTAAGGAATGAAATTTGATGCGAGAAGCGATAGAGAAATGGCCAAGGTATGAGGATGAGAAAGATAGGGGGACGCTGTCGACCCGAGGGCGACGGCCCGACGGCGACGGCTCCCGTATGTGCCCTGATGAGAGTTCTTGAGGAAGTATATGGTTTTGATTCAACAGGAGAGTTTGCTCTCCTGTGCCAGATTGATATTAGTTATTTTCCGGGCCGGTAACACTCGTTACTGACGGTTTTTCTATATATATGTAGGTGAGGAATGCGAGCGATGAAAGCTGTCGGGACTGCGGAGGAGCAGCACGGAACCGCGCACACATGTACCTGCCGCGTGTAACGTATGTATAATGATGGTGTGTTATTGTTATGTAAATGATAATTTTGATGTGTTTGCTTGAATGAATTACTTGTTATGAAACGAACTGATAAATATGAATGAGTAGGGAGCCTTGGAGTTCAGACTCGGCTCGGGTAAAAACGAATGAGATAATGATTTAATGTCAATGTAGATTGTTATGTGTTATCGTATTTTCATAAAATATTATATATTTTCTTTTGGTTTCTCATTTGTTGTTTTGTCTTATTTTGCTTGTACATCATACCATGCATGTAGGACTCCGTTAGAACCCAATCGTTCCCATTCATACATTTCATATTTGCATCTCCATCTTGAGACGCCGAGAGTAGATCCTGGTCGGCTTAACCGAATCTAGTAGATTAACGAACGGTTCGGTCGCCGGTGACATTTCCGGGTCGGTTCACGGGTGAGCCGAAACGGGGTGTTACAAGTACTCACAATCCACTATTTCTTCTTTGATTTTTACAAGTTACACAAAACAGTGAATTTTTGCTACCTTTAGATAAATTTGCCCTGATCAGTTTGGAAGGCCTTCAAATTATTTCTAAAGTGTTGATAGGCTGAACCAGGCCGTTTTGGGTTGGTTCAAACCAAATAAACGCTGGATCAGACCAGATGGCGTACGTTGGCTTCCTTTCTTTCTGTGTGCGCCAGTCTACGGGTGTGCACACACCAACTCCAATCCAGGCGACGGTTTTGTAACTGGTCACGGTCTGGCTTTGCGGACGCGGACTGGGGAGAAGGATTTGGTCTCAAAAACGACAAGAGCAGATGCGGTCAGTAGTAAACAGGTCGGACAACTTGGCTGTAGCAGAGGTGCAATAGTGGTTTTGGTGGCTCCGGTGCGGCTTTTCCGGCAACTGAAGGTGGTGGAGATTACCCAGAATTGTAAATCACAGACCTATGGGTCTCTTGATGGTGGTTTAACTGTAGGTGGTGGCTCCAGTCGGTCGGTCAGAGGTCGAAAAGTTAGGCACTTTTCAGCACTTTTGTGCTACGCTGCTCCAATTGGAAGGAAGGGAAGGGAAGGGCATGGAACTAAAAGTGTGCAACTAAACTCCAAAAGTGCATAAAAGTGTCTAACTTTTGTACAACTAAACTCTAAAAATAACAACTGGGGGAGGGAAGGGAACTTTCCTATGACTCCTTCAGGGCGATGCAGCGGCTCCTTCACGGTGATGAGGAGGGCTCTATCTTCTCTGGCGATCCAACCATAAAGTAGCGGCAAGAACAGAGCAGCAACTCCAAGCGGGATAGCAGCAATAGACGTCCTCTTCATCCGAGCCCTGCAAAATTATAAACAAACAAAACTTCTTTTGGTTTAAATCTGTTGTAGCGAGGTAGCATTAGCATTGTGGTAACTCCGGCAAAGAGAAGCTTTTGTTGTCGGCTTTGGTCTGGATGATAGCAGCTCCTTGCTTCTCCCCTGTTTTTATGACAGTCGTGCAGCGGCAACAATTCTTCTGGAATTCTTGGCTCGATGAAGATTTCGGCGAGGCTGCACAACAACAATGGGGCTGGACTCCGGGGATGTGGTGATCCTGGTAGCACTCCACAACAACAGTGAACTCCTGCCTTCCACGGTGGCTATGGCAACGGTAAGGTACGAGCGTATTTCCTTGAAACAATTCCAATGAGGCAAGGCTTTAGACCTCCTCTCCTTGGCTAATCAGCAAGATAGTGAGCAACGAGTCCTCGGCGTTGGCAAGATGTTGGACTCCAGCACTCTTGTTCCAGTGATGGCAGACTCTCGCACCGGGACTTGGGCTCTTCTCACGGCAGCACGTTGGCAACACTTCAAAGCAGCACGACTCCTTCACCGATGGCTCTAGCAAGTGGAAAGTTTGGATATTTGGCAAGGATTCATGGCCATGACAGGGGTAGTGATCGGGTGTTGGCAAGGGTCACAGGAGCATCTCCGGTGAGGGACTCCTCCCTCAGCTTTTCTTCTATCTGGCAAAATTCTTTTCCTTTAGTGTACGAGCCCCCTTGCTTCAGCAATAACACCCAGCTTTTATAGAATTAGGATAACTCCTGAGTGAGAGATTTCCTCCAACAGTTATAGAACAATGTCTACCTCTTCCCTTGTCAATTCTTTCTCTGGCAATTTTAAAACCGTATGACCAATTATCTTGTAATATGCAAGAAGTCATTCACGTAAGTGGCTGAGTACTGTCACATAATTGAATAAATATTATCTACATAACCGAATAATATAAATATTTTTAAAATAAATATGTACAAATATATATATATATATATATATACATATACCTATGTAATATTATTTATTGACTTATTATATCGGTAAGGGACTTATATAGGATCTGGCCACCCCATATCTTGCCGGCCCCGCCACAACGGTGACTTAAAAAAAATTTATTTAGTCGCTGCCATTAATTGGGCCATTAACAGTTGAGGCACTAAGGCCAAGGATGATCGAAAATCTGATTGTCCATGGCCTTGGGCAGGCCAGATTAGGGTGCCCTTGGTGGCTGTTTGTGTTGCAAGATCCCAGCAACCCTAGAGCAGCTGGACTAAGGGCAGCCAACGGTCGCAAGCTGCCGTTTAAAGTTTTTCTTTTGAAAATTTTTGTAAATAAAGTTATTTTAGATAATTTATATATATTTTTGCTTAACTACTCCTTTACCTGATAATATTAAAAAATATCATTTATTTTCTAGTAAAAAAACTCTTGATAGATTGTAAAAGAAAAGTTTTAAGAATTTTTTAAAAAAATAAAGCACCATTATTCACGTGTGTTTGGGTTAAAAGAAAAAAGGAAAATGGGGGCCACTTTTCCTTTTTACATTTTTTTCAAGTTTTGTGTGAGAATAATTTATGAATAGATTTTGCTATGGGTTTTGCCTCATAATTTTTTTTTCTATCTCAACCTATTTTATTTTGATTCATATGATCTAACTCTGTAAAAAATATAATTTTCTTTTCTTTTCTTTTTCTTTTGTTCAAAATTCATAAACCAAACAAAACCTTGAGTTCAAATTAGGTCTGTATTGATTAAAAATATTTAAATTTGTATTTATTTTTATTTACTATTGTTAGATTTAATTTATATTTGAAAGTGCTAGTTTAGAACTTATTTCATCAATTATGTTTGTATGATATTGACATATAGTTTGAGATGCATGACGGTTTGGAAACATCATATGGTCATTGTATATAATTAAGAAATGTTGTGATATTATAGACTCAATACACTGCAGCTCTTGTTTATTAAATTAATAATTATTTTGGAAAAAATATTTTAATTGGTAAATACTAATATATTAACCTTTTTTTAAAAAATAAAACAATATAAGCCTTTTTTCATTCTCAACGAGTTTCGGTTTTTTGTACGTGATAATTAATTATGACCCAACAATAATTTTACAGGTCATTTAATATTTATTTAATTTAAAATTATTATTATTATTTATTAAAAAAAGATTGAACTATAATTATATCTAAATTAGGATTTACAAATATTTAAAAAATTAATATATTTTAATTATATTATCAAATGAAAATTTGATACTTAAAAACATATATTTAATGTATATATTTACAGATTTTATATATTTATTTATTTACGTATTATTTTTTATTATTAAAAAATAAAAAAATCATTTTTTTGAATTAAAAACCTTTGAAAAAGTAAATTCTATTTAGTTATTAAAGTCTCCAACTTATAAAAATTAAAAATATTTTAATATTTAAATGCAAATATATTTTTTATTAAAATTTGAAAAATATTATTTTAATTAAAATAATATATATATATATATATATACATTCTTAATATATATTATTAATAAATTTTAATATATCCCGCGCATGGCATTTTACAGATAATAGGTACGTACAATCACCAGACGGGCCATCCCAAAATGAACGGTCCAGATTCGAAACGAGAGCCTTCCAAACAAGATCGACGGTCAAAATTCACCGACCCTCGTCTCCGTCCCCCCACCCTGGAAATCTGGAGGGCGCCAAAATCGACTTCGTTTTCTAGGGTTTAGCCGTCCTCCATCTTCCGATCCGCCGCCGCCACAACCTCTGCATCGGAGCTTCGGTATTCGCGCCGGCGACAGGTCGTTGGTGTTGAGTTGGGTTGAGGGTTGTGTTTGATCCGTGTGTTGTTCGAGTCAGTTTTCGGGGTTGTAAGTCGAAGAAATGGTGTTCCACATCCAGCCGTATGGGGTGCAGGCGATGCTCAAGGAAGGGCACAAGCTTCTCTCCGGTTTGGACGAGGCCGTGCTGAAGAACATCGACGCCTGCAAGCAGCTTTCCGTCATCACCCGGACGTCCCTCGGTCCCAATGGTATGCTTTTGGCACCCCTTCTCCTTGTCATTGTTGGTCTTTAGTTTGAGAACTGGATGTTGGCTTAGTTGGTTATGGAAGGGTATGACGATTGATTGGTGTTGTTTTGATGATTGTTAAAATGTCGTCACTTTCTTGTTTGTTGCGGTGGATGTCAATACATTGATGCTGAGGCACTGGTTAGTGTCGTTTTGTTTGCAAATTTTTATTGTTCAGATGATCTTTGGTTGTGATTTTATTTTATTTTATTTACACGGAGAAAGTATACTGTTGAACTTGTCACCATGTTTGTTGAGTTTTATCTTTAACAACGATTACAGTCTGGTTTTTGAGCTATTGCTATTGGGTTCTCTATGTGTGGCATCTTTTCCTGCATGTATGATTGGCAAACATATCAATCACCCTTGCGTAATGTGGGACATGGATGAAATGCTTGCACGGCTTCTCTTTTGCAGTAGAAAGGCTAAACATTAGGCTTGTACAAATTTAGTACGTCTAGTGTTTCAATTGGCATATATTGGAAGTTTTTTTAGTCACTGTAGTCATTGCCCTAAATCCTTATATATGACTAGTTTGGATATGAGAAATTGTTTTGGATGCACAAAGTAGTCATTGAAATTGCGGTTATGTAACTTCTTTCTCTGCAGGACAGTAAGAATTGTACTTTTGAGTTATTATTTAGTGTTATATTTAATGTGGTGTGATCTCTCTTGAAATTTAATTTGACTCAAGGTTTTTTAAAGGCATGAATAAGATGGTGATTAATCACTTGGATAAGCTGTTTGTCACAAATGATGCTGCAACAATTGTGAATGAACTCGAGGTGCAGCACCCTGCTGCCAAGATTTTGGTTTTAGCCGGAAAAGCACAGCAGGAAGAAATCGGAGATGGAGCTAACTTGACAATTTCATTTGCTGGTGAGCTTCTTCAAAATGCCGAGGAGCTTATCAGAATGGGTTTGCATCCTAGTGAAATAATCAGTGGCTATACGAAAGCTATCAATAAGGTTTTTGTGTAATAATGATATTTTAAATTTATTGGATAGCTGGTTAAAAACTTTTCTCGTGCGAAGAAAATATGTCAATCTTTTTTTTAATCACTGTTAGGTGGTTGAAATCTTAGATGATTTAGTGGAGAAAGGTTCGGAGACAATGGATGTTAGAAACAAAGATCAAGTTGTTTCTCGTATGAAAGCAGCTGTTGCTAGTAAACAGTTTGGACAGGAAAGCTTATTGTGCTCTCTTATTGCAGATGTGAGTGCATGCTGTTCATTTGTAGATGTGCATGTTGCAGTCAACTTTTCTTCCTTAACTATGATAGACATTTGGGTGATGCATTTACTGTTCTTTTCAGGCATGTATTCAAGTCTGTCCTAAGAACCCAATGAATTTCAATGTGGATAATGTTCGTGTAGCTAAGATTCTTGGAGGTGGTCTGCATAATAGTTCAGTTGTTCGTGGCATGGTTTTAAAAACTGATGCAGTAGGAAACATTAAAAGACTGGAGAAGGGGAAGGTGTGGATTTAATTTAAATGGTTCTGCTCTTTTTTATCATTTATTATTTCTGTTATATTGTTCACCATCTACTTAAATGAGATTTGCAGTAAATTACATTCCATTTTGAACGATTTGTAGACTACTACTGACCTCTATGATTTAGGAAACCGCATATGACCCTTACTGTGTTTTTGACAGATTTACTCATAATGCATCATTATTTCTGTATTCTGCAAATTTGTAATTTCATTCACAATAGTTTGTATAATCTAACTTTGCTTTACTTTTTGAAAAAAAATTGTGAGAGGGGTTATATAATAGTTCTGTTGTAAGGTCAATTAAAAGGAAAGAAATGTACTTAAAAAACGTAGGATGGTGGTGAATTAAAGTCTGTGGATTGCCATTGCTGCTGATAGGGGGAAAATTTCCATCATCCATTTGTGTTGAACACAGTCACAACCTCTCAGGAAAACATTTTCCTTATCTTTTTCCTAGATCACTAGTTCTTATAAGAATGTGAATCTTGGGCATGACTACTTGTATAAGCATCGGAATTAATCCGATAATGGTGAATATACTTGTACTAGTGTTGTCTCTCTTTTTTTTAATAATACTTGTGGAAGGACTTATTTTGTAATGAATGTGCATTAATTGGTTTCCGGTTGATGCATTATGATGATCAAGATATCATTTTCTTGACATTAAAAGTCATGTCTTGCTGTAGTGGTCAATAATGGGTTTATGTCTTCAATCTGGTTGTTATGGTTTGGAGAGTTGTTTAGTTATCATTTATTCTGTAGTGCTGTGTAAAAGAATTATTTAATTTATCCAGATAGCTGTCTTTGCCGGAGGCGTGGACACATCTGCAACAGAAACTAAAGGGACTGTTCTTATTCAAAGTGCTGAACAGGTGCGTAATTATTTGTGGTAAAGTGTTTTTGTTGCTAATTTTCTTGATGTTGGTTAGTTTTTGATATTCACATCTTTTTATGGAAAAAATGAGTGCATAGATTGTATAAAAATTGTTCAATTTCTGGTTCAATCATGTTGTGCATTTTTTATAAAAGCATGGTGATCTGACAAGTTTCCATTCTGGGTGCATTTTTTTTGATAGAATGTTTTTAGAGTATGCAAAAAATGAAGGATCAAGATTATCGCTATCATATAATAACTCTTACTTTATGTGGATCTTCAAATAAGAGTAACAATTTGGTTAAAAACATTACATCTCCGTTTCATTGAGGATTAAACAATTAATTTTTTCGACTCCTACAAGGAATTGGGTACAAGATACATTTTAATGAAATGCATCTTCCCAAATTGAGAACAGTTTATTGTTGTTGAATTTTGTGGTTCCCTACTGTATTTTTTGAGTACTCGTAGGTAGATATTTGGTATGCTTTTTTAAATGACAATATATATTCTTTGGGTTTGGTGAAACTGCTTCAGATAACTTTGATTCCTGTTTTGTATGTGTGTTTCCTTGTCGTACTATTGCTTCTAATGAGTGTAAATTTCTGTTTCTCATTGTGTCCATTTTATTTTCCCTGCAAAGGAGACTGTTGCATTCTAGTTGGAATTGAACTCATAGGGAATGCCTGTAATTACAGCTTGAAAATTATGCCAAGACAGAAGAAGCTAAAGTTGAAGAGCTTATAAAGGCAGTTGCTGATTCGGGTGCTAGAGTTATTGTCAGTGGAGGTTCTGTTGGAGAAATGGCATTACACTTTTGTGAGCGTTACAAGTAATGATTATCAACTTTGTATTTTTCTATCTTATGCTCCTTGCATCTTTTAATCATCCTTTTATTTAGGATCATTTTTCTCTACAATTGTATATATTCTTTCTTGTCACCCATAGTGGTTTTATAATTCTAATTCATTTTTTTGACAGACTCATGGTTTTGAAAATAAGTTCAAAATTTGAGTTGCGGAGGTTTTGTAGGACAACTGGTTCAGTTGCCATCGTAAGTTTATTGGCTTCATTTTTCTTTTCATTTATATATCTCTTTGGCATTGACGTTATGAAATTGTTGTCTACAGTTGAAGCTGAGCCAGCCAAATCCAGATGAACTTGGATATGCCGATTCTATTTCTGTTGAAGAAATTGGTGGTTCTCGGGTAATCATTATCTTTTTGGACTGAAAAGATCGTATGGTAGTTGTGTATTTTTATAATATGGTTGGGGCTGTTTTCATTTACAAGGTTACCATTGTCAAAAATGAGGAAGGTGGAAATTCTGTTGTTACTGTTGTTCTTCGAGGAAGTACTGATAGCATATTGGATGACCTTGAAAGGGCAGTTGATGATGGTGTGAATGCTTATAAGGTATGTATAATATATACAATGTGAGCAGTTTTGTTGGTTGATTTTTGTGAGTTTGTAAAGGGTGTACTACAAATATGCTTACTTTGAATCTTGTTCCAAGGAAGTTGATTTTTATATTTGTGTAGTTTGTAACCACTTTCTATCAGGCAATGTGCAGGGATAGTCGAACCATGCCTGGTGCTGCAGCAACTGAAATTGAGTTGGCAAGAAGACTCAGAGAATTTTCCTTCAAAGAAACAGGGTAATGAATCATTGTTCAGCAGATCACCTGTTGAGAGGAATTTTTGCATTTATCAGATAGTGTTTGTGCAGCTTATTGAATAGTTAGCAACTCTGGCATTGAAATTTGCTGTTGGACAAAAAATTAAATGCTTAGGATCATTTTTTCCTCCCTTAGAACCCTTTCACATTGTAAGCGGTGCACCAATATCAATAGTTTAAACACCAGGCTTTAGTCTGAGCAGATCTTTTGAAAACATCATGTATGTTGAGACTTTTGGCAGAGTATTCAGTTGTATTATGATGCATAAAACTATGTATGCTAAGGCTATGGCTAAAATTAGTTTGAAATTAGGTTACTAAGGCCATACTCTGCTTTCCCGGTTATAAGTTTAATTCCTAAAAATTATGCACAGCTTTTAGAAAGTTAGCATTTTCATGCTATGCAATATTATGATTTTGTATAAAAATGGGCAAAGTTAGTGTTATTTTCAGTGGTTGTGGGTTCGACGCTACCTGATAGAAAGATGTCTCTGGGTTCATTGTAATTTGGGCCAAATAGATTTGAACGAAACCTAATCTTGTGGTTCACAATCTTTTTGAAAATTTTATTAAAATTCTGTTATGATATAGTTGGAAAAAATTCAATTATTTGGATAGCTTTCCACTTTTCAAACCCATTTCTAGAGTGGTTTTTTCCCCTTCGAAGCAGTCCCTGGGAGTTGGTTGTGTATGTGGCGCATAAATTCCAATTAAATGGCCACAAATACAGACCACTTACAGTAGCTCCCCAGAAACTTTCTTACGTTTGGCTGTATTTGATGTGACCTTAGATATTTTTATTGCTGTAAAATTACTTTATATGTATGTTTGTTTAATGTTAAATAGTGGTTATTATTATCGCTTATGCATTTCTATTGCAGATTGGACCAGTATGCAATTGCAAAATTTGCTGAAAGCTTTGAAATGGTGCCCAAAACCCTTGCCGAAAATGCAGGGCTTAACGCAATGGAGATAATATCTACATTGTATGCTGAGCATGCAGCAGGGAACGCTAGAGTTGGTATTGACATTGGTGAAGGTGTCTGCAAGGATGTATCCACCATGGATATATGGGATCTTTATGTTACCAAGTAATACTTTTTTTTCTCTTTTATTTTTTGTCATGCATCTGTTATGTGAAGACAACCACCTCTATGATAGCAAGAAATATATCTTTTAAGTCCATCTCCAACTCACATACTCTCTCAAGGGAGTGTGCTATTTGTGTTGAGTTTTGGCATATTAATGTTGCTGCCAATGAGGTTTCCTAAAACGACAGAAGAAAGCTGTGTCTTGAATACACAACTTCGGTCTATACTGAATGGTCGACTCTTCTTATATGCAGGTTTTTTGCCCTTAAGTATTCTGCTGATGCTGCATGCACAGTTCTTAGAGTTGATCAGGTTAGTGCTGATAGTTATGATTTTGTAATGTTAATTGGCTCCTTCAGTCTAGGTTGATGTGTGGTATCTCTATACACAGACACAGTTATCTTGGATCGAGGATGATGATAATTGTGTGAATGAGAATTTAGCAAAATGACGTTGTGTAGCTCATATTGAATGGTGAAGATACTTATACAAGAATGACTTTTTTAAGCTAAATATGTAGGTGTCTCTTGACAATTTTATATGATTACTTGGACGTGAATATCATTGGGAAGAGTAATAGCGTGAGATTATAATGATGATTTAAGATGTGCAGAATGAACTTTTGAACATGGTTCAAAGGGTTCAAAGATTAAAAGAAGTTGCATAGGGAGAGTAGTGAGTAGCGATGGCTTGCTCGCTTTCCAAATTTTGACGATGGTATTGCCGTTCTTATTAGTAGAATGATTTTGGATGATTAAAAATGTATGAATCGATGTTTTATGGGATGCGAAGGATTTTGATTTTTAATGTTGAAGGGTTTATCAAATATATAAGTTTGTTTAGCATTTCTAGCCAGAACTCCTTGGAGCTATAAGCTTGATCTTGCTTTAATCCTTAAATTACTTTAATGTGATACCGTGGGTCTCCAAATTGCATCAATGAAATTTGAAAATTTGCGGCTTTTGCAAACTTTTGAGTGCTCTTATCTGGGTTTGTTTATTAAGATCGTATTTATTCATCTCATGTATATGGCAACTGCAATATTTAACTTCAGGTGTTCTAAGTTTTACGATGACATCATTTGGTATTCTGTTCAGATAATAATGGCCAAACAAGCAGGCGGACCAAAGAGGGGGATGCACCGGCTGGTATGGATGAAGATTAGCTACCTGTTGAATGCTAAAGCTAAGGATTCAGAGAGCTGTAAAAAGATACTTAATCAAAGTTGCCTGTTCAAATCATGAGCTAATATTTTTGTAGTCAGGAGGTCATGGTATTTGGCTGTTGTGAAGAGACAATTTAGGCTTCATGTTTATGTAAATTTATGAGTTTTATCTATTAAATAACCTGGACCAGTTTAAGTGCGCGAGTGCTTCTATCCAAGGTTCCTTTTCTGAAAAAAATGCCTGCCTTCTTTCTGCATGTCATTTGTTGAGTATCGTTTCTTTTGTGAGTTGATTGAAATGGGGCTCCTGATTGCGACTGTCCTCTTTTTTATAGTACTATATGAAAGACGGTTTTTGGGTGAAATGTTTGAGTCGATTGTTATGCATTTGAGAAGAATCTTGTAGGTTTTACTTTTTTTTGGCGTTGCCCTTGAGTGAGGTCTTTGATTTCCATAAAAAAATCGCGAGTTATCTACGACATGGCGAATTTATCATGGTTTTCGGTCAGATGTAAGATCTCACGATGATTCGATAAAGCGAGTCTTTATGCAGTGATTCATTGATCATATGTGGCGGGTCAGCTTAAACGATTGACTGATTTAATTATGCTTGCATGATATTCCTTTTGAAATAGTTGCGTGGCTAATGGGGAACATGTATTTAACAAGTTGTGCACACCGCTTACTTTTTCGTAAAATTTTATTTGCGTACTGTGATTCATGTATCCTATTATGCACGATTACGGACAAATATATCGGGTTTATTTCCCTCAATTAAACCTTAAAATCGACAATCTGATACGTGCTTAATTTGGTGGTTATAGCCCAGGTAGTTATTATCCGGATGTGTTAAGTGAATCATCGATGTATTTTTGGAAAATGAAGCAATGAAACCATATCTTCATCCAGAGTTCTTCAATTCTCCAAGTTACATCTTGATGTTAGTCTGTCTTATCCCCCAATTTCATCATAATTTCTACCTTTTCTTCCGCAAAATATGTGATACGAAATTAGTTCGTATCAATTGGTTAAGAGCCATCACAATCCGTGGCATTGTTGTGATTGTTCGCTGCTCTTCAAGATACCCAATTCCAGATCAGGACTATGAGGAGTTCATTTACACCTTGGATGTTTGCCGGTGGAGGCCACTGGATGGGCTAAAATCATCGCATACCTTGGGAAACATGATGCCGGAAAATTTGTGTTCTTGGGATACTAAAGAAGTAAGCCTAAAATCGTCCAGATATTTCCAATGAAGTTATGCACGGGCTCGTAAAGGTTTTCTTCACAGTATGTGCGACGATAGAAAAAGCTAGGCAAGAACTGCATCAATGGAAACAGGATCTTGCATATCAGAGGGTTCTAGTGCAGAAATTGATGCAAGGGTATGCACGAATATTGGAAAACCTGCGTGTTGAATTACGGCAATCGGAACACCAAGTTTCTCCTGATTCAAGACATTGTCATGACTTCATACTTAGCCGCAATCAGTGCTTCCATAATCGCTTTTGTCATCTCCACTCAATACTGGTTCTCAATATCAAATATATTTTCAACCGCCTTCAACGAAGACTTGTTTGTCATCAATTTTATGTGGGAGGAATTTGGAGGGTGGCAGTGGGATCGTGGAGGTTCTGATAAAGAAATAGGTTGCAGATAAGTTACTCTCTCTTTTATAGAAATTTTATCATGGATTAGTGCAGTGTTTGGTTATTTTGGAATTCTGAGGGTGGAAGTGGGATCGTGTCCCCAATCGTGCTTTGAATTCGAAAGCCTGCTTCTTGACTTGGTTTTCAGCGACTTGATTTGACTTTTAATAATCAAATCTTTAATCTTTTAAGTACACATGAACAGGAGGAACTTTGTATCAGCAAGACCTTAAAAGCAATAAATTGCGGCTAATTTTTTTTAAAAAAATATTCTTGAAACTGGCATGGCTAGCAATGGCTAATCCGGTGGTAAATTATATCACAGCTAAGTGGTGGCTAAGCCCGTGGATAATTAGTTGTGGCCGAACTCTGTGTACCTGACATATCTCATATGATCTACACACCTAATTTAAATCTTTATTAGTAGTCCTACATAATGAGACTTATATGTATAGAATGAAATTGATAAAATTTTATCTCTTTTTTACATTAACTTGGCCTAATTTTAGATTTTTTTTAAAATGTACTAGTTTGATGATATTTTTAAAAGAGAGGTGGTGGCAGTACCGGGTGGAATTCTTTTTTTTTTTTTAGAATAATAGATTTGGGCCGTCCTTGTAATTGGACGGCCCAGATCAAAACACATGACAAAAAATTTTTTCACGTACCAACACTTTACCCTTTTTAAAATTTATTTTTATTATAATTATTTTTATAATTAAGATGAAAATATTGAAAGTCTTGTATTGAGTTGAAAATCTATAAATACCCTAATTATTTATTTTTTTATTTATTTATATAAATTTAGAATAATAAGACACACTAAATTGCTATAAATAAAACCCTTTTTAAAATTTATTTTTATTATAATTATTTTTATAATTAAGATGAAAATATTGAAAGTATTGTATTGAGTTGAAAATCTATAAATACCCTAATTATTTATTTTTGTGTTTATTTATATAAATTTTGAATAATAAGACACACTAAATTACTATAAATAAAACGTGTAACTCATATAAACTATATATATATAAATATAAAAGTCATAGTTCATGTAAGCTTGTTTGATATATACAATTGTCTGAGATTAGAGATGAGTGGGTATTGTAGTCGGGATAAATTTTAGCTGTAATAATTAAACTAAATTTGTAAGTCATACATCTAGGAATTAATCTTCATTAAATATGACCTCTTAAGGATTTATTTTATATTAAAAACGTAAAATCCACTCTTAATTATATCACTAAAAAAAGGCTATATTTTTTGTGTTTTATAAAAACAAGGCAAGTAGTCATTCTAAGCGTGGCCCATGATGGAGATAAAATTTTAATTGTATAGAACGGTCTTCTTTATTCTTATAACAATTTGATATCTTAAAGATAACTCTATTTTAAACATACACTCTAATTAAATGAAAAGATAATATAATATTTAATTTATTTTTTATTTTATTATATTTTGATTAGTTGAATTTTTTTATTAATAAGAATAGAATTGTGCTGGGGCTTCCTCTCCTAGGTGCCTAAATCATGGTCGTAAAGATATGAACCAGTATTTATTTTGTCAACAACCCATGTTTAAAGGTCAAATAACTATTTCTTTTATGTGTATCTAAACTTTGGAGAAAAAAAGTACGTACCGGGAAAAAGTGTAGCGAAGAAAAGTGTTTATTTATGTTGCGGGGGAAGAAATAAAAAAATAGAACATATATAGTTATCTGAAAATACACAGAAAATTTCGGTCTAATGATTATTATCTTCGTATTCGTATATGCAACAGCGAAGGATTCGTTGAGGAAAAAGCAAAAAAGAAAACAACTTAAAAAAAACGAACAACGCCGTAAATATATTCTGAACTTCGCAACTTTTATTCATCAATCAACCGAGAGATGGCCATTGTCGGTCGTGGGCGGGGTGGGAACATTAACGAACGGGAAATTGGGGAGATGCAACCAACATATATATATATATACACTGTCTGGACCTCGATCGCAGCTTTTAGTTAATCAATCTTGCCGCCATAGGGATGGTTGCAGTTATAATTGGATCTGCAGCCAGCGTAACCTCTGTTATTGGCCTTAGCAGGACGCCCCGACCGAAAGGCATCCCCAGATGCGACGGCCGGATAACCCAAATAAGGCCCACCGTCCTGTCGACTTGGACCGAGGCTTTCTGCAATGATCATACCTCCCACCTCCTCCAACAACGCCTCGGCATCATCATCTCCTAATTCGACGTTGCAATAGGACTCACCGGTAATGTTGGCGTTGCATGCGGGCGATGATAAGTTGTAGGGCGCTGATATATTTGCGTCGCCATGGCAGCTTGGGATGTGGTGGCACATAAGCGGGAGGAGGAGTAGCACCACCAACAACCACGGACCTGCTGCTCCTTCCATGAGAGAAATGTTGTATGGTGGTGGTAAGATCTTGTACGACATGATGAGCCGGCCTTTTCTTTCGCTTTTGGACATTATGCCCATTGATGATCACCTTCTATGATCTCTTAGTTGATCACTATGAGAGAAATATTATTATCTGCCAATCATGGCACTTCAACTTACAAACAAAGGTTGCTGCACTGGCTACTTTGTGTCGGCTACAAGAAAATATATAGCAAATCTAGATGAGGATGCGGTAAATTACCAAATTGCATGAATGAGAGAAAAAAAATCCGATCTATATATATATATATATATATATATATATATATAAACGATACTATACGCTGCCATGTTTGGCTGCACATGAAGGGGGACCATTGGATTTCAATCCAACGGCCCCTCCAACTCTTTCTCCTCCCCCCTCTCCTCCCAGCTTTCCCACCGTTCCTCCTCCCCGCCCTTGCCCGCAGCCTCCGCCCCTGGCTTCCAGCCTGTCCCCCAGCCCCGCCTGCAGTTACCGTCCCACCGGCTCCCGCCGTTCCACTCACCCCTTCTCGTTGCTCCCCACACCCCCCACTCAACACCCCCTCCCCACTCGCGAGCGGGGTGGGGCGAGCAGCGGGAAGCCGGTGGGGCCGTGGCTGCAGTCAGGAAGGGGGGGCCAAGAGGGGGCTGGAGCGGCAGCTATGGGCAAGGGTGGTGGTGGTGGTGGTGGGGTGGGGGGGGTGTTGGGGGGGTGGAGAGGTAAAAACAGAGTAGGGGGGTGATCGTTGGTAGGGGAGAAATAGGGGAGGTCGGGGGTGAAGAAAAATGACTCAATGGTAATTTTTTAATAAAAACTTGGCTCGCTTATGACTCTAGTCAATATTATAAAATAAATCTAAAAATATATAAAAAACTTGACTGGTTGTGAGGCGGCAGCACTACTGGTCGGCAGCATCGCTGGCTAACAAAACAGGGAAGAAGGTCGGGGTAGTTTCGTAATAAAAACTTGACTCGCTCTCGACTAGAGTCAATATTACAAAATATATCATAAAATATAAAAAAATACAGTAATATGTCATGAAATAAAATAATCGAGTTATAACTCGAATAACATGCTCTAAACATAATAACCCACCCAAAGCTAATAAATAACGCGTCCAAACGCCGTAAATGACATAAAATTAATTCTGCGATCCAATATAAATAAAAAAATAAACTGGCATATACAATGAGATATGCCAATTTTTTATCTATATGCCCATTTTTTATCTATATTAGATTGCAGAATTAATTTTATGTCATTTATGGCATTCAGACGTGCTATTTATTAGTTTTGGGTGGGTTATTATGTTAGATTATTTTATTTTATGACATGTAACTGTATTTTTTTAAATATTTTTTGCTATATATTTCGTAATATTAACGCAGTAAAGAGTGAGTCAAGTTTTTATTATGAAACTACCCCTGCACCTAAAGGCATTTCGTTTCCTCGACCTTCTCCCTGTTTTGCCAGCCAGTGCTATCGCCACCTCGCAACCAGTCAAGGTTTTTATAGTTTTTTAGATTTATTTCATAATATTGACTCGAGTCTAAAGTGAGTCAAGTTTTTATTACGAAATTGTCATCAAATCATTTTTCTTCACCTCCAACCTATCCTGTTTCTCCCCTACTGACGATCGGCCCCCTCCTATATTTTTGCTACTCCACCTCGACCACCGGTGACCTCAGCGCCCCCCCCCCCTTCTTGGCTGCAGTCGCTGTCCCACTAGCTTCCGCTGCCCTCCCTCCCGTAAAACCCACGATTCGAGTTAGGGTTTTATATTCAGAACCGGTCGGGTCGACCGTTATTTTTCGAGTTGAGTCAGTTTCAGGACACGTGTACCGAGCCGACGCCGGTCGCGTGTATGAGCTATGAGGGTCATGCGTACCCAAGTATATGATGATAACGTCATGAACACAGCAGAACAGAATGAGTTATCAGAATATATGAGAGTATGCAGTTCATTTTTTTATTACGATATATATAATGGATCGTAGAATTAGTTTTAGGTCGTTTACCGCGTTAGGACGCGTTCGGGTAGTTTGGGTGGGTTGTTAGTCATAGAGCATATCATTATAATGTTGTGGTGTTGTTTGATTTTACGGGATTTTTCCCGATTTTTATGAATTTTTTTAGGATTTAATACGAGTTAGTTATGATACTTGACTCGAGCCGGAGACGAGTCAAGTATTATTTACGAGTTTGCCACCCAACTAAGTTTTCACCCCGACTTTTCTCCCCCACGCCCAAACCCTCGCCGCGCCGCCCCTGTTCGCGCGCCACCGCCGCCACGGCCGGCGCCGCCTGGCCGCCGATCGACGCCGCCCAGCCCGGCCACGGCGTCGCCCTGCCGCCCCGACCAGGTCCGGCCCCCATCGGACCGCCGCGACGCGAGGAAACCACGCCGCGACGCCGCGGCCGCGTTGCGTTTCCGTCGCCAATTCCGCCGCCGGCGACCAGCGCCGCCGCGATCGGTCGGTCGCCTCAGCACCCTCGACCACCCAGTGACGCTTCCTGACCGGAGCGGAGGCCGTCGCCGCCGTGGCCGGCCAGATCTAGCAACCACCACGGCCGGCCTCTGTTTTGCCGTTTTCCGGCGAGCCGCCGCCTCCATTGGCCACGCTGAGGTCATAGATGAGTCGGGGCTCGTCGAGCCGGTTCCGAGGGTACCCAACACGACCCCTTTCCGACCAGTAGACGCCGCCGGCGATTGTCGCCGGAAAACCACCGGAAGTCGCCGGAAAACCGCTAGCAGCTGCCGGAAAACCGCCGAAAAAATCGGAATTTCTGGAATTTGCCGGAATTCACCGGATCTTCCGCGGGGCTCACCCAGTGGTGCCCGATCGAGCTTCGGACGCCGATGAGCGCCGAATTTGAGCTCCGAGACGCGCGACGGAACCCTAGCCGTCGCCGATTGCCGACGACGTGAGGTATAATTACCTCCGATTGATTTATTTAAAATTGATGATAATTGTTAGCATAGCATGCTAGGGTTGATTAATTATCATGATGAATGTTAGATTATGAATGAAGTTACATGATGTGATTGATAGTTCATGGAGGTTAAGTGATCTAATGAAGTAAGTAAGTTGAGCATGCTAATCGAGTAATGTAACTTAGGAAAAATACAATAAAATTGGTAGGAATAGGATGAGTTAGAATTATTTTCATATTATGATTATTGATTGTGGTTGATGTTTGTATTGTGGTGTGATGGTCATGTCGGATTTGATGCATCATTTAGTTAGCGGGCGTTAGTATTTAGTTTTGATGTGTAGGTACGGAGTATGAGCTCGCCGCCTAGGCGCGATGACACGCTTGGAGCTTCTACCAGGTCCGTTTAGGACTCGTCTTGTTTTACGCTCTTCCATTGTATGTTTATTTTATTATTGCAGGGCGGGTTAAGTGGCGTTTTATCGGATCCCACTTAACTCGGGCCATTTAATCGAATATTTCCGGATTAATAACCCCTCGAGGATGAGATCCCTCGAGGATGATTTCGAAAACAAGATCCACCACAAGTTGCCTTCGGGCCTATTATATGAATCCCTTCCCAGGCCTATATATATAGTTTTATCGAGTTTTCAGTGAGACGAGAGATGGAGAAACCGACTGCACGTACCATGCAGAGGATGCCGTGACAGTCAAAGCGGGCTCTGGATTAGTGCCAGCGGACTGTTCCATTCCCGAGGGATCCTGACAACTCCGCGTTTGAGTTCCTCACACCCGGAGAACGTGGAGGTTTACGGGTACTGTTTAGTACAGCGCATGTCCGGACTTGTGGTTCAAAGGGTACTAAAGGCGACTGCCTGAGAGTACTCGGCCTTCGTGCTCAAGGCCAGGAGAGATATGGAGGTTCGGAGAGGGCTTAGGATAAAGTTTCATGAGAAGTACTGAAAAAGAAGTGCTGAGAGTAGCACAGTACCAGCAGCAGAGCAGTAAGTTCGGGATGCTACCGGGTCTGCAGCCCAGTGGCTCCTCAGTAGTGCCCTTCAGAGTGTTCACGTGGAGTATGATGTTTTCTTTCAGATGAGAGTTTGCTCTCATAGCCAGTTTGTTATAGTTATTTTATTTTCCGGACCAGTAACGCTTGTTACTGACGTTTTTCTTATATATATGTAGGTGATAAGCACGAGATGGATGAGCCAGCTTGGACGGAGGAGCAATGAGGTCTTGTGCACACACATGTTAGATTTCTGAATGTTTAATATTGTATTATTATGTTATTATTTTGTGAATGACATGATTAAATGTTTGATGCATGACAATGATATGAAATGAAATGATCAGAGTAGCGCAGCAAAAGTATGATGGGTTAGGACCCAAGTTCCAGAATGAGCTTATAGTATATCAGATTGTGTGTAATGAAATTGTTGATATATGCTTATATACTTGTATATATTATTTTGACAGGGTGGACCCTAATCGCACTTTTAGGGGAGACCCTGTCTGTTTTATTTCAGAATTTTGATCGTAACTGTATTGGTGTGTATTTTGAATTGCTTGTCATTCATGTAGTACTATGTTAGGATTTTTCGTATTTATTCATTCATGATGGATCGTATCTTCATCTTAAGACGCCGAGATTGGATCCACATGAGTTAGGTTCGGGTTAGCCGACCTAACCGGGGCCTGTAACATGCCGGTTCGGTTCACGAGTGTGAACCGGATTTGGGGTGTTACACCTCCGGCTCTGCCACTCCCCCCACCCCGCGCGGGTGAGGGGACGGTGGCTGCGGTCAGGGGCGAGGGGAGCGGCGGGAAGGGGCGAGGGGAACGGCGGGAAATCAGTGGGGCAGCAGCTGAGGGGCTTGGGCGGATGGACTGGCGGGAAACCAGGAGAACGTAGGGGGCGACGGCTACGGGTGGGAGCGGCGGCTGCTCTTGGGAGGCTAGGGGGGGGGGCTGTTAGGATTGAATTCCAATGGTCCCCCTCCCTGCCAAATTTTATATACAACATGTCAGGTATGGCGTCCATCATGTGAAGTGTACAGCTTGTGAGGGTGTACAATTATAGGAATCGGAGAGATGAGGTTAGATGGTTGTGAGTGATGGTCCAATCACACTCGGGGCGAGGGGGGCTGTTGGATTGAATTCCAATGGTCCCCCTCCGTGCCAAATTTTATATACAACATGGCAGGTATGGCGTCCATCATGTGAACTGTACAGTACAATCCATCATGTGAACTGTACAGCTTGTGAGGGTGTACAATTATAGGAATCGGAGAGATGAGGTTAGATGGTTGTGAGTGACGGTCCAATCACGCTCGGATTTCGCTGGCCCGCCTCGTACTCCAAAATTATTGACGAACAGAATCTAATAGAGAGAAAATTATCCGATCCGCAAGTATTCAAATCAATATAACCAAGCGTCTAAAGTAGACCAGCATGATATATATCAACTACGTACCAGGTAGGGCATTATAACCAGGGTACCTTACATAAGCTGACCTTTAACTTTAATTGAGCTATAGTAAAGCTATGAATAAAAGAAGTGAATAATAACCTCAGTGATGTAGATCGAAATGGTTTTTAACAAATTGCGAAGAATTTACTTTTTTTCTTCCTTTATTAAAGAAATGAGAATTTGCCAATAAACTTGTAACCGATAGTTAGGTTTCTATATATGAATGAATATCACACAGCCACAGCACACACACACACAAAAAGGAAAAAAGAAATCACAGTTGGATTTAGCTGGTCGGGCCTGGCCCGTACTCTAAACATACTCATTTATTGAATGGAAGGCGAACCACGTCTTTTGGATGTTTAACAACCCAATTGACTAGTGTTTAATTTTATTTACTCAGAGAATGAATTCATGAATATATCCCAATCACTAATCACGTGCTCCACCCCTTCCAAACCAAACTCTAAGGTTAAATGATTCTATGATAAATTATAGACAAAAAATTACAATAAGACCATCCATCCATACTAGATGAGTTACATTGTTTGTGAGCACAAGGAACAAGCCAGCCTCATATTTGGCTGATGAGTAAAACCCAAAACTCAAACATTTAACTAAGCTAAATGGAGGAAACAATCCAAGTGCATATATATCAAGCAAAATATCCCTGCTCTTGAAGGAGGACTTCACTTACAGCAATAAGCTCTTCAGAGAAACCAATACACTACAAGCATACTACTTGAACAACTATAATATGAATGAAAATTGCCGATTATAAGGTAGAAGGTTAGGAAATTACTCTTAATCTGGAGGGAAAGGTGGAAGAATTCTTCAAGCCAACACTAAAACAACAGTAAAATGAAAAATTTGTCCGCCGTCAATACATTTTTTATCGTGTCTCCAATCTTGTTTTCAATCGTTGAATTTGAAAACCTTCTTTTTGACTTGGCTTTTTGCCGTTTAATTTGAATTTCAATTTATCAACTCTTTAATTTTTTGAGTACATATGAATTAGAAGAATTTTGTATGACTTAATCAAAACCTTAGAACCAATAAATAGTGACTTATTTTTAAAAACATAGTGGCTATTTTTTTAAAAAAAATATTTTGGAAATCGCCATTGCTAGCCGTGGCTAATCCTATGATTAAATTTTATCACTATTAAGTGGTGGAAAAATAATAACTAATTTGCCACGGCTAAGCCCGTGGATAATTTAATCGTGGCTAGAAGCTGATATTGCACCTCATACATTTTATGTGATCTACACACTTAATTGGAATCTTTTTTAGTAGTCCTATACAATGAGATTTATATATATAGAAAGTAGAGTCCTTAATTTGAAAATTAATAAAATTTTATTTCTTTTTGAAATCAATATGGCCTAGTTTTGGATTTTTTAAAAATGTACTAGTTTACCGATATTTTTAAATTTTATTTTTATCATAATTATTTTAATAATTAAGATAAAAATATCAAAAGTATTGGATTGACTTGAAAATCTATAAATATCTTAATTATTATTTTTATTTATTTATAAATTTTGAATAGTAAAACCCACTAAATTACTTCCAACAAGCAATGTAACTCAATTATATAAGGCTCGTAGTATATATACGGTGGCCTGAGCTTTGAGGTGAGTGTGCAGGGTACTTGGGCTGAATTTTAGCCGTAATAATTAAACCCAGCTCAAGCAGAATTAGGAACGACGTGAGTAACAAAGTGAAAATTATGTTAGAAAGGCAACAGCATGTCAAGCATGGCGTCCACCATGTGAAGTGTGCAGCTGGCGAGGAGGTACAATTATTGGAGAGGGCGAGAAGAGGAGGTACCATTAATAAGAATAGAATTGTGCTGGGGAAAATATCCCTTCCTCTCTTCGGTGCCTAAATCATGGTCATAAAGAGATGAGCCGGTATTTATTTTGTCAACAACCCATGTTCAAAGATCAAATTACTATTTCTTTTATGTATATCTATAATTTGGAGAAAAATGTACGTACCGGGAAAAAGTGTAGAGATGAAGAGTATTTATCTTTGGTGCGGGGGAAGAAATAAAAAAATAAAGCACATATAGTTATCTGAAAATACATAAATAAAATTTGGGTCTAATGATTATTATGTTCGTATTCGTACATGCAACAGCTAAGGATTTGCGGAGGAAAAAAACAACTTAAAAGACACGAGCAACGCCGTCTGTGTAGTCTAAACTACTTCGCGACTTTTATTTACCAATTAAATGAGAGAGGCCCGGATAACCCAAACAATTCAACTGTACAGCTGGTGAGGAGGTACAATTATTCGAGTGGGCGTAAGATAGTTGTGAATGATGTCCGATCACAGTCGGATTTCGCTAGCTGGGCCTGCCTCGTACTCCAAACATTAATGAGGAGCCGAATGTAACGGAGAGAAAATTATCCGATCCGGCTGTATTAGAGGTTACCAAAAGTCACGGTCGAGTTAATTTTTAATTATAAAAATATCACTTATATTTTTTTCCCAACCCCCTCATTCTCTCTCTCCGACACCACCTATATATTTTTTCCCCACCCTGCCCTGCCAGCCCCACATCCCCCAGCCAGCCCCGCTGCCCTGTCGCTGCCCAATCGTCCCCTCCCGCCCAGCCCAACCGCCCTATCGTTGTATCAAGGGGCAACACACGGGATTAATGGGAAGGGGTGTCGGCAGACGGGAAGCGGTAGTGGAGTGAGGGGTAGAGGCAAGAAACCGCATACGGGTTGGCGGCGGCAACGGACAAGCAAAGAGAGGGTAAATAATTTATTTTAGGTTTTTAAACTTTTGATTCTACTTTTACTCATGCGTAAATAATTTATTTAATATTATATTTATAATATTTTCATTATTTACCTATGAAACTGGTTCTTCCTAATTTACCCCAATTCTAAATCGACCGTGAATTAGTCGGAATCAAGGTGAATCGGCCGATTCGAAAACTGTTTTATTAAAAACCCGATTTGACGCCTGTTTCAGATCAGATTGCTTCCGATCTGAGTTAAATCGGCAGATTTCTTCATCTATGATATTAATATAACCAAGCATCTAAAGTAAACCAACATGACATATATCAACTATTAGGCAGCGGGCAATAAATATGACCAGGGCACCTTACATAAGCTGACCTTTAAATTTAATTGAGCTATACTAAATCTTTAACTTTAATTGAGCATTATGAACTTTAACTTTAAGTGATATAGATCGAAATGATCTTTAACAAATTGAGAAGTATTTAATTTTTGTTTCTTCCTTTATTAATGGAATGAGAACTTGGCCAGCAAACCTGTAGACAGCTAGATTCTTATATATGAATGAGCATCAAACAGCCAAGCGCAGGCGCACACACACAGTAAAAAAGCAAAAAAGAAAGAGTACACATCGGTGCATACTATTATGATTAGCTAGATCCAAGAGGCTGATGATACACATGATATGATCAGGAAAGACTTCCATGCACATGAGTTGAGAAGATTTATGAAGAACTCTTCACCTCGCAACTTTTAATTATCTCCACTACGGTAGCCGTTTTGGCAGTTGATGTTTCTTCCGCATCCACGCTGGTAGGTTTTGACACTGGATCTAGCAGGACCCCCAGACCCAACGGCATCAGGATATAGGGATCTATAAGACAATTTCCGCTTCCCCCAGTTGGAGCGAGGCTTTCCCCGATGATCATGCCTCCCAAACCGACCTCCAACAACTCCTCGTCTTCTAGTTCGCTGCAGCACTGATCCCCAACGTTGGAGGCGTTACACGGCTTACACATGGGCGATGATGATAAGTTGTAGGCAGATATTGCGTCGCCGTGGCAGCTTGGGATCTGGTGGCACATGATCAGCAGGAGTAAATGTAGCAACATCACCGCTGCTAAAGAAATAGAATACCGCGATATGCACATCGATTGCACTTTGTTTTTGGACACGTCCATTGATCACCTGTGTAGTCTGTTCTTTCTATCACCTGCTGAACTTAATAATGGGGGTGCTGCACTCTAGCTTGCGTCGGCTAGTAGCAGGGAATATACATATATACAAAAATTTCTTCCTAGAACCCACCGCAAGTGCGATACCCTCCTCAATAATCCCGGCCATTGGATGGCTGATAGACATCTACGATTGATCCTTCTTCCCTCTCACTCTCATCCTTTACCTTTATTGCAAAGAGAGTCGCTTTCCAATACGAACGACGTATAATATGACCAACGCGGCCCTCCATTGCGCCTCCTACCTTGCCACTGCCAGACTCTCCCTTCTGCTGCCATTGTTGTTTCTACCTCTCTCCCGTGTCATCCTCATCTCCTCCTCCGCCATCACTGTCTCATCCTCCACCACCGCCATCACCGTTTTCTCCTCCTCTGACAACTTCTTCCCCACTCCTGGGCCAGCCATTTGGACAATTCGCTGTTTCTTTGCTTTTTCTAATTTGTAATCTGTAGAAGACTATATTTGTGAATAGTTTGATTGTTTCTAATTTGATTGATTTGTTATTTTGCTTTAAAATCGCAAAAATTTAAATATATGATAAAATATTAATAAGATAAAAATTTATCTTCGGGTAAAATAGATAGATAGGTAAGAATTATTACGTTTGTTGTAAGTTAAGACTTGATCACTAAAAAAATTAATTTTTATAGACTCATCATTTCTCTTTTTAAAAATACCGTACTAATTATCATGGTTAATCTCTTAATTTATTTAGTGAGTCTACCATTATGAGTGTTTTTACTAAAAATTATATTGATTTGGTGAATGTACCTTTTATGGGCGTCTCCACTAAAAATTATACCAACAAAAATAAAAGATTGTTTAGATTTAAAGGAGATTTCAACTAGTTTCATGCTTGGAGCTTCCTTTTTTTTAAGAAATGTCAGTAAGTTTTTATTTTTATAATCTTCGGTGTAATTTTCCTCTTCGACTCCCAAAACTCCCTTATCAATAATATGGTCTAAATGTGGATGTAATCACTGACTTGACAAACCTCTAAGGTGCCCATAGGCAATTACCGATACCTATTAGAAGCGAGCAGAACAAGGTGGCCGCCAAAACAAATTTAGCATGCATGGCAGGGTTTGCTTCTATGGAGCATCTTGCCGGACCGCTCATAACATATTTTTTTCGGCAATTCACCAAACATGGTGATGTTTCACTTGCAATCCCGCTTTTTTGTCCGCTAGAGTAGTTCGGAATGGTTTGTAAATTTTGAAATTATCGCACTTATTTAGGTGGGAGTTATAAATATTTTAATAATATTTACCGTAATATTTATGAAAGGTTCAAAGTGTCGATCAAGATCCTTGGTACAGGCAGCAACACCTCTCTATCCTACTCCACCCATGGGGACTGCGTCATTGGTTGACGGGTAATGGAAGAGGAGATGGCGACAGACTTGCGGTGGAGATGAGTGGTAAAAAGGGTACAAGAGAAAAATAAATATAAAAGAAAGAAGTATAACCAAGCGTTGATGTTTTTATGTATCCAACGGCAAATATATATATCTAAATGGCGATCAATTCCAGTGCAAGTGGTAAAAACAACTCTCCGAACTTTGTGCTTGGTATTCATCCTTTCGATTTGACTACTGAGTGCTAAATTAAAATTGTAGTCGGGGCATGTTTAGGATGATAATAATAATTATATCGTGTAATGCAGTTCACAAGTTTAATGAAATAGACGAGTTTTATTTCCATTAATCCCTCCTATAAGTATATTGATGTTCACTGCATTGAATTAATCTTCTCTTTTATTACTTTATTTATATACTGTTCATGGCTAATGGATTCATGAAGGCGACCCACTTCTACACCCCAGTTCCTAATTAGCATTGATTACTAGTTTGAGCTCCCTAATTAAGGATATGGTTGTGTTCCTTGATTAGGGGGTTCAAAAGAGCCTCCTTTCAAGAAGGCTCATAAAATTTTTTCCAATATTAAGGGAACCAACTTTCTGCCTTATGTATAATTACCACCGCAGATATGAAAGGCGCTAGCACAAACATAATCAGAAATGGTGTCAAATAACAAATAGTAAATTATATTACAGTTTGGAAGTAGTCAGGACTCATATTGCGTTCGACAAAACAAAATGCCTGCACTCATATTAACACTTATATCTACATTCATACATACCTTTATAAGAAGCCAAGATAATGTCGAAGAGAATGGAGTACAGATTAGAACAAATACCAACATTTTTCAACATACACAGCTTCCCACATCTATAAAGGAGCACATCCCTCGAACTTGCGTACTCGACCCATCCTTACATAAATGCATCTAATCACAACATTGCTCATTATCTTGTTTGATCATGGAACATAATCTTGTTTAATCATAATTTGTTCCCGGGCATTTCAGGTATGATCGAGTATCTGGTTTCCCCGGTTGCCCTCGCTGGTCTGTGAATAACAGGGGCGCTCGGCCTGAATGTTCTATATGAAAAGTGGTTGGGATTACTATGATAGAGGGAACTTGCACAACCATCTCCAAAGCTCGTCAATTCCTCCAGATCTTCATAGCAATTCTGCAATCGACACATTGCAGTGGGAGTACTTCACATTGATCTTGTATCGTCATCACTAGTGTACCAGCTTGGAAGATGGAGCAGGATCAGAATTGTGGCGGTCAGAAATAAGGGTCGGAAGATGGAGAAGCTGATCCCAGAAGTTTCACAGGCACGGTCTCCTCCCCTTCTGTCCAACACGGGAGGGTAATTGCTTGGGAGTTGGCTACGATAATTGACGAGATAAGGTAGACAGCTGCGGTGATGGTGCAGCCCCAGTTGGAATTAGCTGGCCTGTACTCCAAACGTTATCATTTATTGAATGTAAGGCGAACCACATTTTTTGGATGTTTAACAACCCAATTGACTAGTTTTTAATTTTATTTACTTAAGAGAATGAATTAATGAATATATTCCAATCACTAATCACGTGCTCCACCCCTTCCAAACCAAACTCTAAGCTTAAATGATTCTTTGATAAATTATAGACAAAAAATTACAATAAGACTATCCATCCATACTAGATGAGTTACATTGTTTGTGAGCACAAGGAACAAGCCAGCCTCATATTTGGCTGATGAGTAAAACCCCAAACTCAAAATCTGTGCATTTAACTAAGTTAGTTAAATGCGCCGGGGAGGAAACAATCACAGTACACATACATATATATCAAGCAAAATTTCCCTGCTCTTGTATTTTTTTTCCAGGCCCACAAGCAGCGGATTGTTGGTTGGTCACAGCAGGTCCCCATTTTACCGTCATATCTGCCAAGCATCTTACAATATTTATTTATTTGTTGTTCACATATTGATCTATTTTTTATGGTAAGGCAAAGTAAATCAGTCGACTTTCTCTACTATTTATTTATATATGCATTATCCTGAACCCATATCCTGACCGTTCGATCCCTGTCCAAACCAGCAGAAACGATTATGTTTTCAGTTGGGTGGCATGAAACACAGATGACGGTGTCTGTGTGGCCTTCCAATTTCTGGACAATGTGCTTTCCTTGTAAATCCCACAAATAAACAGAATTGTCTTCAGACCCACTTACTATATACCAGCCATTGGTCACTGAAAACGTGGACTGTATACAGTATACCCTGTTTTTGTGGCCACTGTAAGTCTTCATAAACTTTCCAGTTGAGTAGTTCCACACCTTCTACAGGAGCAATACACACGAGCTAAGTCAATGCATTGCAAAGCAAATACAGTGAGATAAATCTCTATGATAATTCTCACCTATTTGCATTCACTTTCATTCATGAACAATGACACAAGTTAATCATTTCCAAACAAGAAAAACATATATTCGAATCAAATTAGCCAAACATCTAAAGAAACGACAATAATGCATCAAACAAGGGTTCAATACATTCAAATCAAAATTAACCAAGCATCTAAAGCAGACCTACATTATATAACAAGAACGATCATATTAAGCACCTTCCTTCTATAAGTTGAATGCTGAGTTTTTACTATAATTGACCTTGTAAATCTATTAATAAAAGAAGAGAATTAACGTCAGTGACAAGTTTCAAATTGCAGACAGCTTGCCCCAGTTGAAGTCAGTGCATTTTACTTCATTCCACATGATTTAAATCTCTGAAATCTCCCCTTAAACTGCTGATCAACTTCTTTCTAAGTGAGTATTCCACGAATAAGAGAGACATTGGTGGAAGAAGTTAACGAATGAGATGGAGGAGGTAAGAGTGGATGTAGATAGAAAGGAGAACTTCCTAAAAGCACTAAATGAGTTCCTCTATTTCATTGCTTATTCGTATACGCTATAACCATATGAAAGAGCATATGCATGTTTAAGATCCATAATTGGATGTAACCCCTTGAAGTTGATGTTATCTCTTTTAATGCTCACTAGGGTCTGATGTAATTCTACCAAAGATTCAAATTGTAACGGCCAACATAATATGTACTATGGTAATGATTCAGAAAAATGAAATCACCACAAAAAGAAAAAGAAAAAAAAGAAGAAGAAAAGAGGTTTTGTCATATTATTATATCTACTAAAAAGGGCAATCAAAATCTAATGCCCTTGATAAGAAAATGAATCACATGAAACGTTATTGCCCTGCTACTTCATAATGCTTGCTGCAACACTTTGATGGAGATAAATGGCAAAATCCATTCTAAATATCAATCTATCTTTATTGACTAACCTTGTACAGTCCGCTATAAAAGTATGATTAAAATTTAAATCGGTTCTCACGCATTGAGCATATCCATTAATTAGCATGCATCTGAGCAGGATTCCCAAACACAGCTTCTAATCAACATCAACTCCCGAAAATATATCGTCACAGGTATTTCTTACCTCATATTAATGTAACACTGTTTTTTTATTCTACCGTAGATAAGATGAACAATAGGCCATTCCAAAATTCTAATTTCATACAACTGCACCGACAACTTTCACAACTTAGGAACGGAAAACTTTTTTTCTTTATAAGAAAGAAAAAATGCAAATTTTGCATACAATATTGCTTACAACTGCAATATATAAAAAATGCAAACTTTACACAAATTCTAAATTACAACAGCAATAAAAAAAGGCATCCATCCTAAAAAGCAAAGAAAAAGAAGAAGACGAAGATGAGGAGCGGTGCACTTACAAGGGTGTCATCGAGGGTGGCAACGAGGATGAACTTCCCATTGGGGGCGAACTTGACGAAGGACACCGCCGGGCCCTTGTCGTCAATCAAGGTCTTGAGGCAAGATCCATTGGCGGCATCCCAGATCCGGCACGTCCCGTCGTGGCTGCCGGAGACCACCACCGACCCATCCCGGATAAAGTGGACGGACGTGACGAGGTCGGAGTGGCCGGTGATGACCCGGACGCACTTGCCCGTCTTGACCTCCCAGATGCGGAGGGTGTTGTCGAAGCCGCCGGAGGCGACGAGGTTGGACTGGGGGTTGAAGGCGACGCAGAAGACGAAGTGGGAGTGGCCGCGCAGGGTCTTGAGGAGGGGGTCGGAGGAGGAGGAGGCGGCGGCACGGGCGTCCCAGATGCGAACCGTGGAGTCGTCGGAGGCGGAGCAGAGGTAGTGAGAGGACGACGACCACGCCAGGTCCGACACGCCGGCGGTGTGCCCCACCAGCCGGGCCAGCAGGTGGAGGGTCGGCATCGAGTAGACAAGGAGCGTCTTGTCCAGGGAGGCCGTCGCCAGGAGGGCCCCGTCGTCGGAGAACTTGGCGCACGACACGGCCCGGCTGTGGTCCGTCAGCACCCGGTGCAGCCGGTACGGCGCCGGCGGCGGCCGGCATGGGGTGGTGGTGGCGGACATCGTTCACGGGCAAGGGAATGGTTTCGCTTCTGCGCTACAGATTAAGTGCTAATAACCAACTTAATCTAATAAATTCACCTTCATTTTCACCTTCATTTCACCTTCACTTCTAGTCTGTCTCTCTAACACAACAACCAATTACAAGCGTAATAAAGAAAATATTAGCCAAGTCTTCATATTTAGCTTGGGAATAATAAAATTATCATAAAAATATTTTGAGGATAAATAAGTGAGAAGCGTTTCCCTACGCGTGAGAGGATGATTTAGTTTTTTTTAAAAAAAAATTAAAATTTGATCTCGACCGTCTGATTATAAAGATGGTATAGATCTATTATTTTTTTAAAAAAACCTCTTCTTGCATTCTGGTGGCCATAGGTAGCCCGCCGCGGCCAAATTTGGCTGCCACCCGCGTATCTCGCCATGGGGCATCCAAATATGGCCGACCATGGCTGGATTGGGCCGCGTGGCCAAGATCTGGCCGTTTTCTTTTGTCTATCACGGCGGGGCGGGATGCCCTTTCTCCCCCTCCCTTCTCGTGGTTCCCTGCCGCGAACACGGCTGCGGAAGCCCTCGACCACGCTCCCCCTTGACCCCATCTTCCTGCCCCCCTATGGCCGGGCCACACATTGGGGGGGGGGGGGGGTTGGAAGACGGGGTCAAGGGGGAGCAGGGCAAATGGGCGTCCGCGGCGGCGTTCACGACTGAGAACCACGAGAAGGGAGCAAGGAGGAAGGGCATCCCGCCTTGCCGTGACAGGGTGCTAGCCGCGAGGGGGCGGCGGCCGTGGTTGGCCGGTGACGCAATGGGGCGGCGTTTGAGGCGGGGCAATGATGTAGCGGTGGCAGAGGGCTTCGGAGAGGGGCAACAAGGGAGGTGAGAAATTTTTTTTTAATCAAATCTAGGCTGTCTGATTACAAGGACGACCCATATTAGACTTTGGGGTGGGAAAATTTTTCTACCCCTTCCTCAAGAACCTTTTACCCTAAATAATTTACTTAAAATGATTTTGGGCCTTATGTCTTCCACCAGCATATTACTACTCAAATAATAATAGCTAATAATATTATTTTAATAATTTGATAACTCTAATTTAATCATAATTATATAGTCCCTAGATACATGGATATAGAAATTAGGATGATAAAGAAAAACATTTTTTTTGAGAAATGATATTCTAAGTATCGAGAATAATATGAAAAAAAATGTTTAATAACCAATGTCCAACTTTCTTGTTCACTTGAAAGTAAGTATATGACTTGAAAGCTAATTAAGAACATGTCTTTAATGTTCGTTAACTAGACCGATTGTTTACAACTAAGCTCCTTCGTGTGAGAGGGGATACGGTGTTCACAGGCAACCGAGCTGATTTTTACTCAATTCAAATTCAGTTTGTTTGATTTTGAATTTGATTCGAGCTAAAAAATATCGAAGTCAGTTTGAGTTCAAATTAATGTGATTTGTATTTGTTAATGCATTTTTTAAATTTTAATTTATCATTAACATATTTCAAATTTGACATAATTATGTATGAAATATAATTTAATTATATATAAATTTATTTAAATTTGATATTATGTAGTGATATTTTATAATTTAGTTATATTTGTATAAAAAATTAAAAATAAATATGATAAAAAATCTTATTCCTTATGTAAAGTATCAAATTTTGACTCAAGTTGAACTGTGCAGATACAAAATTAAGCTCGACTCGTTTAATATCGAGTTAAACTTGGAGTCAATCTTTTCGAATTGAATCGAAACCTAAATGCACAGGTATATTTTGGGTCTTTTTTCTTGCGCAGAATCGGTGAGAAAAAAGAAAAATAGAAAAGAAAAGGAAGAATGAGATACTCCTCCCCTCCTCATTTGTGCCCCAAGAATACTGTTAAGTGAACCACCTTGCAAATGCCAACTACTACCTCAATCACCTTTGAATACTTTTTTGTCACCAATCAAAGATAATCGAGCTTTAGGCAATTAACATTAACTATAATCGCACAATATTTTACCTCTTCGATACGTAAAGCGTATCACATGACTGCTGCATATCACATACAGATTAGAGAAAGGACTAAAGCAAAAAACATAACATGAGATTAACCACTTCAGTAGGAACTGTCCAGCATGCAGAAATATATTTTGTGGCAACCACGGGCATGTGGATGGTCCTGCCTTAGCAGGAAACCTTGATGCTGAAAAGTCTTTCTAACAATGCTGCCCCGTAAGACAGTGAACCTTTTTTCTTTGGAGGGGCGAATGGGAAAGCAGCGACTCAATAGCCGACCATGAACTCCTCATCTCTGCACACCGAGGCCGAGGTATTGGTGCTGTTACATGGACCAGACACAGAACAGCAGCTTGTAACGAAGAAGAGCATGGCGAGTCCTACTGCTAGAACCATGCAAAGGCTATTTTTATTTAGCTCCATTTCTTGGATTTCTCTTCTCCTTACAAATCCAAGTCCCAGCAAGTTACCACTAGGGGCCAAGTGTCATCTTTTTATCACAAAGGAACCGTTATTTTTTCCACTGTTCTTTTTAGGTTAGAATTACCTTTCAACCAAGATAAACAAGAACAGGAGAGCTACTTTAATTTTTGTACCTGAATTTGTGTTAGCGCACCCTGACATGGATGACTAGGTGCAGATATAAAGAGATGTAAATGGCATGTTCTTCATCTCCCAACCGAAAATTTAAAACCAAGTCATTCCAATGTAGCCAAGCACACCCACACACATTAGATGCGGTAATACCTACCAACTGCGAGTTCATTATTTGACTAGAAAAATAAAAGAAGATCCCGTAGAAGTGTATTATATATCTAATATATCTCAACTTAACCGACAAGATCCACACGAATAATAGGAGCAAAGAAAAATGACATTGTTACGAGCTATCATTCATAACCAAAAAGCGGCTTATGAGATACTGGCATGATCGTACATAAAATACGTAATTGGCAGCCCGATAGGATCCAAATTCGGATCAACCTTTCCCCCCATGGCTTATGGGATGGTAAATGAACTCAAATCAAAGACTAATTTACATAGTTTACAACTTTACAGAATCCCCACCCCCGGTCATGAGATAAAATCAAATTACGTACATGAAAAGGCAAAGAAAACTAACCAAGGGCAAAATCGCCTACCCAAACAAAGAAAAAAAGAACTACAATCTTAAGATTGTTCTCAGGGTGTCGCTAAGATTTTGTATGGTCTGCTGCTCTTGTCCCGCTTGCACCTCTTGTAATGGCATTTCCTCGTAGCATCTGCAATTTAATCACCACGCTAAGTGGGGGGTGGGGGTGGGAAAGGAAGGTAAAGGCAAACAATTTCATTAGGAAACAACAAGTACACCTCTTATGATAGGCCAACGCTTTTGCAAGATTGAGGAGGGTTGGACTTGCATTTAGTCTCTGATGCACGCTCGGTGGAATAGGAATCTGTAGTTCATTATAGACAACAATCAAGAGAGTGATTGATAATTAAAGGATAAATTTGAATAAGCAAGCAGAAAAAAATTAATTTATTGAAACCTCATTTTGCCCTCTTCGAACTTTTTTCGATTGCTCACTGTTAAAAAGCTCCTGAAGGGCTTCCAGGCTAATGCTGCCTGAATTGTTGGATTCGTCACCAAACACATTTTCCGAAAGCAATGCCAAAGGAGATATATCGGTTGCCCTTAAGAATGGTATAGGTACTGTATTTCCCGCAGAGTAGATTGACCAAAGCTGCACCATGAAAAAACCTTCATAAGCAACTTATAACATACTATCATAAGACTAAATTCATAATATCCAATTCAACAATCATCTTATGATGATACCCTATCAAATAAATTAAAGAGATACAATGGCAATTATGTCAAAACACCATCCAACTTTTCCATATGGAGGATTGCAACTGGAAGGGTACTCAGTGTCAAACTTGCCACTCTGTTTTTGCATGGATTTTGTGTAGTTAATATAAACGTTGACTGCAGCATAAATAGTATGAGGCAATGGTGACACAAAAAAGTTCGGAGGAAGCTGATGAAGATGGATGTTAAATTCAATTTGCCATCCAGATAAACTAATGGAGCAGGATAATCTATCACTACATAAAAGTTGTGGTAATTGATAGCCTATTGAATATTATAAAGCAACTCAAAAAAATCCACAAAGCCCATGTTCCTACAAGATGCAATGCAATGCTAGTGGAATCACCTTGTCTTGCATTGTGAAGCCTCTCCCCCAGTACACCGTACAGTGTTAATGCCCTGTAGATGAGAGAGATTTTTCATCTTCAGTGCCTTCTCAAATGATCCAAATGTGGTAGGCAGTTGTACAGAACTTGCTTCTGTGTTCAGTGTACTTTCAGATGATTCTTTTTGCCTGAAATAATGCTAAAGTAAAATATTTTTTCACCATTAGATTAAGTAAATGCTATTTTGAACGAACATTTGGGAAAAAAACACATAATTGTTTTGGCAAGATAGAGGATAGGATTTAGCATTGCATGATAGTAGCGCCTGATATTTGATTTCTTAACCACAGTCAACGTCCTTCAGCTTCAATTGCTATCAAAATCAGTCTATTCATGGTCACGCATATATATATATATATATATATATATATATATACACACACATATATAGCCCGCAATCCATGGGGATAAAGAACTTGGAATCCACCAAAACTGTAATTATATTTATCATAAGCTACTTAAGTGCTGGAAAGTAACAATCTAAAAACTAATTAGACTCCATACCATAATTTAATAACAATACAGCAATTACTAGATAAATCATCCAAAACATGAAGATTGCATAAAATACTTTAATGCATATATAGCTGATTAAACCACCTTTAAAAATTTTATGTTTGTCCTGCATCACAAAATCAAAAGGTTCACGGTATAAGCAGCATTAGAATCCTACATTCAAGTAGAAAGAAATTGCTTCACAAGGATTAGCTTTACTGAAAAGAATATGACAATAAGATTGACAAAAATCATTCCTGATATAATATTCATATGTGTATATAAAGTAAAATAAAAGTAAAACATACCCAGCATGATTTGTTTCTTCTAAATTTTTCATGTCTACAACAGCAGGTAAAGGTCTTTTCGTGTCAGAAGAATGTATATCATCAGCAACTTTTTTCATCCGAATTATGAACTATGACAGTTCCAAAATCTCCTGCAACAAGAAAGCAGAAAATTTTAGAAGTGGTAGCATCAGCATTATTAGACAAAAAATTGAAGGAAAATTTAATTTACAACAAGCAGAACGCAGATAGTCATATATTAAAGCTAAAAGCATGAAAGGATATATTTACTATTTTCATTCTTTGTGCTTCTAAAGTATTACAAATACTGTTTTTCTTGTTTGGAAGGATGGGTGATGCAACCTGCAAGATATACAAGAGAAAAGCAGCACAAAGCAACTCCTTCCTCTACGTTTTTCCACTTAAAATCACATAGAAGGTGAATAGAAGAAGATTTGCACAAAGCAAAGGTAATAGTACTAGGCAAAAGTATTTGTGGTTAATAACAAAGTTGATGGCCATAAGCTTACAATGCTTCACAGATATATAGAGGAGAAAAGACTTCTTCTAGTTCTAAAACAAGACTAAAATAAGGCTTAGACTTAAATTAGGAAAACATGAAAACAAGACTTAATCCTCTAATAGGAAAGAACTAATCAAGACTCCAATAAAGCATGCTTAAAATAGACTAACTCAGCTCAGAATAAGAATAAGCTCTAAAAGGAACAGACTAAGACAGCAATAGGCAATGAATAGGAAAGTATTCGTCATCAAAGGGGAAGGTGAGTGCTTTTACAGATGAGAGACAATCTAGTGTTTACCAAGAACATTTTTCTAATAAAATCTGAATTGTAAGAAAAGACCATGGCTATTGTTAAAGAAAATAACTAAATATGACAATAAATGCAAATCACCACATTCTGCATATGGTCCATGTGAGTCTCTAAATTAACAAGCATACAAAAAATAAACTTCTATTGCAGCAACAGATATACAATCAACACAATAACAAACAAAAAATAGTGAGGAACAACATTTTTCCACCAAAAGAGCTCCTGCGAAACAAAAGGATTCTTTACAACACAAAAATTCCTCAAACGCATGGCGTAGTGACTTTATTTTTGACATTCCTTTAACCAAATTTCTTTGAAATTTTTACATATATAAGAAAAAAAGATCAATATCACAAGGTTTACCTGTGACTAAAATCTCTTAAAAAATCTTATAAAATTAAAAGCATTCATCTTTTGGACCTACATCAGAATTATCAGATTAAAAGCTCACCATCTAAGATTCAAGTTCACATAAGAACTTGCATGAAGTGCATTCTTAATGTACAAAAGCTGACGTTGCAAAACATTATTAAACATTCAACAAATAATTTATTATAGGTGGTATAATTGGAGAATTTCCACAAAAATAAGTTTCACATCTAATACCTATTAGGGTAAGAACCAATATATTAATGGCAATGTGTCTATACATCTTTAACTTCAATTAACCATTTTTGAAAAAATGATTCAGCCCTTGGGTTGAGTAAAGAAATTCAAAGGACAAAATTTCCTAATTATGGATGGAATGTAAGATCCCCAAAAATTAGTTTGAAATCCAATACTTACCAAGATAAGATTCAGTATATTAGTAGGGATGCACTCATAGACCTTCAACTTTATTTAACCACTTTTAAAGAAATGATTTAACTTGTTATGTTGTATTTAGGTTAGGCCATTACAATAATAATTCTATAAACCAAGAATATAACAAATCAAAAAGTTTAAAAAATGGCAAATATTACCTTCATCATGAGTTTCAAGTTCTTTTTCTACTAGTTTCTGTAGAATATTATGAGGCTTCGATGGAATAGTGTCTCCATATTCCTCATTAGCATGTAGGGACTTCCCATCCTACATTTCGAAATCAGGAAATTCTCAAACTACAAGTGTAAACCATTTTTTATAACATACAAGTTACTCGTGCTAAAAAACAAAGCAAAAAGGTAAGGCACTTTCTTTAAAAAAAGTGTAAAATCACATGGCGAGGTCATCCACCGCTATTACTATAAGAAATGGCTTGCAAAGACATGGAAGCACTCCCTTCGTAGATGAACTTGCAAATGCAACAATTATATACATGATAAGACACATATCACTTACAAAAATATATACTTAAAAAACATACATCACCATTCACAAGGGTGCTCCCAGATACATTTTGTGCCCTGGTCGCCATTATAGCTCTCATTTGCCTTGCTTTTTCAAATTTCGGCAACATTGAAGATGCTCCCCACTTGCATTTTCCGATAAATTTGTGCTGAAAAATTTGACACCACATGATCACAAACAATCTTTATCATTCCCTACAAATATATTCCAATCATCCATTATATCAAAATGAGAGTGGCTGGTTTCTCCAACACAGATGAACATTTAACATGGGAAAAATTCAGCATTATACAATCTACAATAATTGTAAACAAATTTAAAACACTTCCTTCACATTACCAAAATTTTAAAAAACGTAATTTAAAATAGTAATATTTAAAATTATGATACAAAAGTTTTAAAGTAATAACATTTAAATCTTGAATGCAAAAAGTCTATTCTGTTCATAAACTAAATTTAGAAAATGAAGCACTGCATGTACCTTCAACATCTCAGCAGCAGTTGGTCGCAAACGAGGCTCTTTTGTAAGGCATTTAGCAACGAAATCATGAAATACTAAGGACCTGAAGGAAATGTTAAGAGAACATCAAGAAAATTTCCAATGTTTAAAAATGGAGTAAAAACTATAAAAACGGACAATCAAGATTTGAGTGTATGAAATAAAATATTAAGTAGAGTAAAATGTCATATCAATCAAATAAAATGTTAACAATCCAGATGTAAAGATTAAACTAGATAAATATATATTGCAGCTATAAGATAGCAGAACAAATAAAAGCTGAACCTTGAAATGTGTGCCAAAATTTTGGTACAATAGCGTTAACATCAATAAAGTTTAACACATCATACTAATTCTGTATTTCTGTTTTGTGATAAAAAAATTCATTGGTGCTCTGAAAATTTATGTGGCATTTTACAGGCTTTTGAATAATCACTTTCCATTGTTTCTTTATTAAAAAAGTCAATGTCCCTTATCAATAGAGTACTAAAAACAAAAATAATGATAATTTCTCTTCTCGGTTTTCAGAGCCATAGATTAGTATGAAATAACGTTTATTTCAGATCAATGATATTCTCTCCCAGAATTCCATTAAAGTCAAAATCTGATATGCTGGGCAATCTACAAGTGGAGAAAACCAACCATTTTTCTTTATCTTCAAGCATTGGAGCAGGCTCAATGGAGATCATAAACAGAACCTGAAGAAAAAAAAAATGCAAATATACAACCAAAGTTTAGCCAAGTACAGGATAGAACATGTGTAAAATGACCATCTTTGTGTGGGGCAAAAATAAATGAAAAAAATCCTCCTGAAACAACTCCAATTAGTCAAGAGGAATAGGCTAGACAAAAGGGTATTAAGCAAATAATGCTGTAAATATATACTCAACAAGAAGATACTGACCCTCATTGGATGCACAGTCGATCTTGGTGGCAACCCCTGAAATTTTATTGACCCAGGAAAGGAAGAAACAGATAAAATCATCAAATATTAATAAAATACATGCAAAAAAAATAATGATATTGACAATTAGACGCAAAACATTAATAGCAAAGGACTTTAAACTTGAGTATGAAAGGAATATATCTCCAACTGAAAGTTGAGATACCTCTGCCATCTCAATTGCAGATACACCAAGAGCCCACACATCAACCTGAAAAATGAAACATCATCTTATCAACTAGCTGAAAATTTAGTGCTCCAATATGTAAAAAGAATCTACCAGTTACTTCTTATAATACTACAAAATCTAGAAGAGAAATATAAGGTGGATAAAGTAGCAAAAATATAGATAATGTCGGCTAGAATTGCTGCAGTAATCCAAAACAGACTATTTCCTTAAGTGACGCACTCGTTGCACAGGTAATCTGAACGTTATGAGATTCATTCATGTAACTCTCTTCTAGAATAAGTGAAGCAGTTTCAAGAAATGATTAAAACTATAAAATCTAATTCATATAAAAAATTAATTACCTTGCCATCATAACGGCTTTCTTGAATAACTTCAGGAGCCATCCAATGTGGGGTACCAATGAACTGCGGGAAAAAAAATTAAGTAGCAAGCCCAAATAGCCTAAAACACATTATACATTTGACATATTTATATCTCTTGACAAGCAAATGTTTAAAGTTTAACCTACAGCATTACAACTTAAACTATTTACGGTCTAAAACAAGTAGCAGGAATCAGAAAGACAGAACATGAGCGTATGCCTGGGCTAATGCAAATAGCATTTACACTTCAAAACGCAAGGTGCAATAAATAAATGACATTTTAAAAATGAGTATTAACAATCCTATATATTTCCAGACCACATTAGGGTATTGAAACAAATATCACAAATATCACATTTTTTATTCTCTTAGAGATGAATGCAATATGCATTAACAACAGACTTCAAAATGTTCCTATATAAACCTGCTCATGTCACATTTTCACATATTATAGACAGCTCAGTTGTGCCATTATTCAAAATTAGCACCATACCTTCATCACTTGCAATATTCTTTTACATAAAAGAAAGAATAAAAAAAACTATCACACAATTGCTTCAAAGCCAATACCGTGTTTCGTTTTGACATAGTTCTCGTCAGTTGAGCAGCCACACCAAAATCACCTACAGAGATTAAAGGAGACATCACTACCAATCACAGCTTTCCTTATTAAAAAAATCAACAGTGCCAGATTATAACAGCCATCATGATCAAAATTTTTCATTCGATGTGCAATCACTTCCAACAGACTAATTGCATTTTTTTTAAAATACTGAAGTGTTTGTTTTAACTCAACACATTTCTAACACCCAAAGCAACTGCTTGAAAAAGAGAAAGATGGTCCAGCCAAATTAGAGAAAAAATATTTGTTGCCTTCGTGTTGGAGCCAAACTATAAAGCCTAAACCAAAGTCTTGCTTATTTATTTTACATTTCAGGTAAGAACGCCCCTCGTTGTCCCAAACATTTCTAAAGACTCATTCTAAGTGCAAATTAATGGGCTTAAGTCATCCCTTCAAAGTGGTTAATCAAAATTTGAGATGTATAAGCACAACCCCACTAAAAGACCAGATTTAATCCCAACAGGCATTGGACGAGGATTCAATCTTGGAGGATCAACCCATCTTAAGAAATCTAGAGAAGTAGATATCGGATGCAAGACTTATTTTGGAAGATCTTACAATTCACCCATGTTTGGAAATTCTACCCTCAGAGTTCCTTTTCTCGAGCCGCTGCCCACATCTACTCTATCCCACCATCCAACACAGAACAAGGTTGGCCCTAATACAATTTTTAATGACTCAGCCTATTTAAAAAATGCTGGGTCTAAGTCATTCCATCAAAATAGTTAACTAAGGTTGAAAATCTAGAGCACGCCCTAACTAATGTACCAGATCTTTACCCCAATAAGAATTGAATGTGGGACTAATTATGGAGGTATGCAAAATACACAATTGCATCTCACATTTCCACTCGGAAAAGTATTTAATATTCTCTTACATTAAAAATGATATTTAATTGATTCACCAAATTCCCTCTAATTTGTATACAAATAAAAATATTATATATGTTAAAAATTAAAGAAAAAGCTTAGAAGGGCAAAAAGATGAAAGTAAGACATAGCCACACTAAAATAGCATACCCAACTTCACCTCCCCTTGCTCAGTAAGCAAGATATTACCACCCTTGATGTCTCTATGAACTTTGAATATCGAGTGCAAATATGACAAACCCTACAAAAAAAAAAATTCACATTCTACACTCAAAGAATAAACAAATGCACATCACATATATCTGTTATTTAAATTATTTATGTTTGCATATAATATAGCTAACTCTTTGATTATGGTGATCCATTCGTTTCTTTAGAAAAGGAGCAAGAAAATATCTATGTACATACATATCTCAAAATCAAAAAAGAAAAAATAGCAGAATAATTATACATAGCAAAATTGGCACATATGATAGAAGATTATTTTTTAAAATCCTCTAAAATGTACAGCTAAAATCTGAAAACTATGGGTGAAAGCCATAGAGCCCTCATACAGTTGAAAACCTTTTTTTAAAAAATTCTACTTTCCCTCAATTTACTTGATTTACAAGTTCCTATATATAAAAGAGTTTATATATCGAGCATAAAAAAACTTTCATAAAAGAAAATTAAGGCAAAAGTAAGTTATAGATAGTAAACTTCAAATTGAATAATTCATAGATGTTGCAGCTTATCTGGTTTTATTTTCTCTCATCCTCAATAAACCAATACCGTAGTAAGAGATAAGTTAAGTCTTCATGCAAAGACCAAATACCTTTAAAGCTTCTCTACATATGTAGGCAATCTGATGTTCCTCTAGTGGCTCTTCAGTGACATTCATTAGGTCTGCAACACTCCCACCACCACAGTATTCCATAACTATCTGCCCACCCAAACAAATCATGCCTTCAGATTATAGTTAAATGCCCATATCACCAAAACATGTAGATGAAATAAAATGCATTTAGTGGCTTTCAGTGAAAGGCAATTAGTTTATCACAATTAATGGTCCATTTGTTTGGCATGAAAGCAATGTACATGACATGAAAATTTTAAAAGCAAACCTAACAAAAAAACAATTGTACACAATTTTATATAAAAAGTACAATTTTCATTAAAAAACTACCATCATACCCAAAGATATTCCTCGCCTTGATAACTCCCAAGGTAGCGCACTACATTTGGATGACTACACTGTTGTAAAGTTTCAATCTCCCCACGAATTTCTTCGTATCCCTCTTCCTGATTAAGACAAACATGTTACCCATTTGTAGTACATAAATAGAGAAAATAAAAAAATGTAAAACTCTTCGCACAATCTACCTACTAGAGCTTTTAGAAGCATCAGTCTATCAGGATTCACAAGTTAATAAAAATGAAATGGCAGCTGAGGAACATATAGAAACAAATATTTAGAGGAAAGAGAATATGTTTCAATCAGCAAAAAAGCAGCTACTGCATTGTTATAGAAATAAGCCATCAGCTCTGCAGCATTAAAACTAATGAGCAAGTCAGCCAAATAGAAAGAAACCTAACCCCTTCTGAAAGTGAGATCACTTTGATGGCAACCAGCTCAGATGTTTTAATATCTCTTGCTTTATATACTGCTCCGTAGGAACCCTTACCTGCACGTTAAACAGAGCTCTTCAAACTAAGATACCCACAATTCCCTGGCGAACAGGCATATGACTGATACATCATTCACCATCACATCCAACTTTAAAAAATCATACATTATTCAGTATGGCGATTATTAACTGCATGTTATATGAAAAGAGGCTAGCTTAATTGCAAACTTGCAACCTTAACTGGCAATGCCTCCTTGAGAATCCACTTCCTTAAAAATTCTTATTCTATCATTCGAAACAAAATTCACTTCTTCCACATAGATGCAGTCATATATTAGACAAAATCCAATCTCATTATTGATTGTTTCAGTTTACTCCAGCCATACGATAATACTCGAGCTCATAATTGTTATAAGCACTTCCCTAAAGTAAATGCATTCAAAATAAAATAAAAGAAGTAACCAAGATTGTGCAAGAGCAACTGACCAAGCTCGTTGAGCAACTCGTACTTTGAAGAAGGGTCTTCCTTGGCAATGCTTTCCGGGATCGAACTCACCGACACCTTCCTTGGCAGCTTCGGCCCTTCTTCCCCCAACGACGCCTCACCCGAGAACCCGCTCCACCCTTCCTCCGACTTCTCACCCTTGCTCGTCGAGTAATACCCAACCCCACCGGTCCTCCTGATCATCGTCCCCCACGTCGACAGCGACTCCCGCGGGCTCCCCAACCGGGATCTCCCCGCCGCCGACCTCGCCAAGGACGACGAGTACGGTTCCTCCGCCCCCATCGGCGGCCGGCTCCTCGGGCTCGGCCGCCCGCGCGCCGGCGAGTTCACCGCCCGCAACATCGCAGCCGCCGGCGACCTAGGACGTCCCTCGTGGACAATAAACGTACCGGAGAGATCCCCGACCTCCTCCTCCTCATCGCCGACGGCCACGCCGAAGTCCTTGGGCAGGCGTTGGAGGAGCGGCGGCAGCGAGGCGGAGTCCTCGTCGTCGTCATCCTCGCCGCCGTCCCCTTTGTAGACCATTGTGGCGTAAATGTCGGCGTCGGAGTCGGGTCGCCGGAGGCGGTCATCGTCGGCCGCGTCGTCGTGGACGATGAAGGTGGAGTAGAGGTCGGACGGTCGGCGGTGGCGGTTAGGGTTGTGCGGGGATTTCGGCGAGAAGTCCATTTTTTCCGCGACTGGCTCCGCTCGTCGGCCGGGGGATTTCGGCGATCCAAACTTGCGTTTATTCCCTCATCGAGGACTACAGTTTTTGCTTTATTATTTAGACACCCTCGAGTATGCTAATAACTATACCGGGGCGTTTCAAGTAAAAGGTCTTTCGATAATAAGCTTACGAAAAAGGGTCTGTATTTTGACTATTTATGGTCGAGGGAAAATTTGTTTCCTTTATGACCCTTTTGTCCCCCGTAGTCGGACGATGGGTGGGCTGGGCAGAAGATGCACGTCCTTAATGGGCTCACAGGCCTTTTTCATGCTCATTTCATTTATCATCAATTAATCAATGAATAAAAAGGCAATTTAATAATAGCTTGAGATTATAAATAAAAAAATCACCAATTAAAATTCAATAAATCAATTAAATTACAATAAAATCTAAAAAATATAATAAAAATATCTCCTAAAGAAGCCCACGTATTCAAATCCAGTGAAACTAAATGTTTAATAATAATAATAATAATGTTTTTCACCGTAGAATATTATGGGTTCAAACCCAATTAATTTTAATATTAAACTTTTTACTAATAATTATTTGTCTAATTATCTTTAAAAAATATAATAAAATCAATCAAAATTTATATTTAAAATATTAAATTATGATAGTTTATCTCATTATTCAACAAGAATTTATTTACAAAATTAAAATTTATCCTATATAAAGCGCGATTTCTTGCCTACTATAAACTAAAAACTTTGACTTACAATTAAAATTCTTTTATCACAGTCTTGGGCTTAGTCCCCTCGGTGATTTGCTTTTTATAATTTTTTTATTAAAACACTTTATATTGTGTGTTCTTTCCATTGACTTGGCTTGTTGTTGTGTTAAAAAAACTTTTTTAAAATTAATTGGGTAGTATGAAGAGATAAAGGGGGTATGCTGCTTATAGACTTGATGGATAATTTGGATCATTGATTTCTAGAGCCAAGTTATAGTTATAGAGCGGATTAATAAGCAAGAGTTTTTAATCTCTAAAAAAAAATCATATTTGTATCGGTGGATGAATATATTTCCTCCATTAATATTTTTGCATCTCGAGAACAATTGACCATTAATGTTATGAACTCAAGAATTTAAATATCCAAAATGATAACGATTCCAATCATTTAAATTGTCACTTATATATAACCTGATGATGCAACTCTGTCAAGAATAGATAACCAAGGGAGCGAGAAATGTGAGTAGCCCAACCATTAACAATAATACGTAAGAATTCTTTATCTTGGATCTAAAAGCATGTAAAATGGAATGGTTTTGGAAAATCTCTTTCATATGCATCCACAATAAATTGAAGGGGAAGATGATAACTCATAAGCCCCAAGTAAAAAAACCTTAGCACTCGGATAATTCTCCAACCAAAGTCGGCTAGCCACGTAAGATATCAAGCCTTTCTCAAATGCAAAAAGGTTTTATTTATAAGTTGGACCAAGTTAAATAATCACTAGAGTTACGAGGATCCAATAAGTTTAAAGAATACCACTTGGAACAATAAACCTATCTTGAAATCCCCATCTAGTCACAAGGCTTAAGCTTACAAAACAAACTTTACTCAGACAAAAGAACAAGAGATGGACAATATGATTAGAGTGTGTGAGACCAATGACAAAAATTTGTTAAGTACTATCATTTCCCCTTTACAAATTTTACGATGGAAGCTGCATACTTATTGAAAAGAGATCTAGTTAAAGATCGTGCATGGGAATAGCAACAAGGACGAGGGAGGAAGAAAACCCCTCATCTGGCTGCAAGCATCAAAAGTGTACCATCCACTAACTGTATGATCCCGCTCGGAGGCGTTCAACTAACTAAAACAAAAGCATGCACCTGGAAAACTAGGTTCCACTGTACAAGCAGAATCATGTCGTACGACCGCAAAAACCAAGTTCTACGAGAAAACGGGAGAGAAAGCCCTATGATAGCCAAGGGAGAAAGCATCGTGACCTCTACCATCCAATTCCAACCTTCTCGTGTTAAAGTTAAACTTAAGAGTCATTAAAAAAGTTTATAAGAGTTTGCAATCGCCCGAAGAATGAAATTGAAGAGCCCAGCAGAATAGGCTGACTGATAGGCCCAATTTTGTTTGTCGGGGGCCTAAGACCATGTCCATGCATTTGCTGTAATATAAAAAGTCAAGAAAACTGCTGGTTCATAAAATCCCATTGAAGTGCATCTTTTTCAATTCTCACTAATTTATGTGACTAAATAGTATAAATTAACTTATTTTAAAGTGTCAAAATGTAAGTATTGCTACTATGTACTTACTGTAAATTTTCGTGCTCTTAATTATGCATGAAGCGTGTCAAACATGAACGCATCATTTTATAGATTCAAGGAGGTTAAGGTTCTATTCATGGCATGAACACTTGCAATATTAGCAGTGTAGGTCACTTGTCTGTCAGAGAAGTTTCAAACTTGTTATATTATCAGGCCCAGCAGTACTTCTTTAAAGAGTAGGAACTCCAAAATTAAGATGATCGGTGCAAGATAGTCAGAATCGATCCAATATTATACAAACATAGGAACAAATAATTATATGTATCTACACGGTCATATAGGACCTCTTGAGCTATATATGATTTATGGAAGAAAGAGTAATGAGCCAAATATAACTAGAGGAGCACCAAACTTTGTAAGATTTTCGGAATTAATATGCCATAGAAGATGACTACCATATTCAACTGCGTTAGAGTTGGCCAGCATATTAATTGATCAACCCCACAAAATGACATCAAATGCCAGAATTCGGCAGCATTTACAGATATCTTCTTGGGCACTATACAGTGACTGGCACTCGAGACATCCTTTTCTTTGCCTAGGTTCCACTTATCTTTGAGAAGTTACATATTGTTTCTACTATGGACGTATACGTTTTATCCACAATCTATTGCTGGGTAAAGATCTGTGACTGGTATAGAAATATATCAGCTAATGAATTCTTAGCAAAGTAGATGAGAGTGTACGTGTATATCTTGCATGCGGTCCTCAAATTAAACTGATTAATTATACCGACATGATTCCTGAACTGTACCAACCAAAGTGATTTTCAACAAATTGCTTGGAAGCCAGACGTGAAAACGAAAGGCAAATATTGGAAAGAGAACTTTCAAGATCACAGGGAATATTCCCACACATATCATTGCTTCATTCGGTTCTTTGCTAATTTTTTCAGCCACTTGCAAATACAAATTATATAACTTTTCTTGAAGATAAGGGAGGGGAAGAACTGGTCATTGATTTTCTATGTACGTATATATATATACATGCTCTTAGAAATCTTAGTGGTCCTTCTTTAATCTGTAAGAAGATTGTATTACATGCGTCTTATGTACATTAATCTTCACTAGAGTACATTACGCATATCTATAAAGGGGATGACATGAAATTATAATAAGTAGAGGACTATATATGTATACTAGATGCTTAAAAAGTTACACCATGCATGTGGATTTCTGAATGATCGTCTTGATCTGCATTATACGAGCCATCTATTGATTTCACATTTGAGAACATTTACACAAAGAGGCTATCATTTATATATCTGCATTTTGCTAAACTTAGCAGTTGTTCGTATGCGTGTGTAGATTGTAGAGTGGAAAGCTTGTAACATATTTCTTGTATTCACACGTATGATTGTGGAGCTTGTGTAATGTGAACTAGATCGAATTACTCAAACTGGCGTTCATGTATAAATCAATTTAATACATGACACTTCATTTAAAAAACTTAATCTATATATGACACAAATAAAATTAAAAATATACAAAGATAAATTGCTACTGCTAAGTGCTAATCGACACTCGATGCATGTCTCCAACGAAGAACTAATTATCGACTCTGATACCATGCATGCATGCATGCTAACCTTAGGAAGAACCTGTTCTAAATATCAACCAATTAACTATGAACATTTTTTGTTCACTATCCATAACATTGTACTTACTTTCACTTCTTCAAATGCTAATTGTTTAATTAGTAAGTCAGTCCACTTAATGAGACAAGCGCCCATTTGGGTTTGTATCTAAAACAAGCTCCTAAAATTATATATCCCACTCAAACTGGTTTCTTTGACGTTAACGAAGGTCACTAAAAAAGTGAATTGCGCATGAAAAGATCATATAATTGGCGCGAGAGCATCACAACCTTCTCCATTGGCATCCTTCAAAATCATACATACAACCTAGAGATCAGGTTCTCTTGGGGAGAATAGAAGATGCCCCCACATTTTATGTTGATTTTAATTACAATAATCTTCTATCAGATGAAGGGGGGAATAAATATGAAAGAGTGACATGAAAACCATTGGGAATAAAGAGAAAAGAAGCAAGAGCCAGCCACTTGTGGTAGAACTTGAAGGCAAATACATAAACATGAATATTCGAATGTCATATCTTTGCTGAAGACACTAAAAGGATGAAAGCTTTACAGACATCCAAATATTCTTCAATTGGTTAGAGCCAACAAAGGAGTGGCCTTCAGAATCGCACACGGCAGGAATGGGGTTCTTATGCTTCAATCACTTACTGATCATGTAATGTAATGAGGACCAATAAGACTCATATATACACCATCATAGCTTGTAAGTAGAATATATCTGTATTAAGGAAATGACAACCATTAATGGAATTTGATTAAAGCGAAATGGAGTAAAGCATGCTTACCAAAGGTTATTTAGCTATGGTAGTTAGAGGATAAAGATCAGTTATTAGGCATGTGAGAATTAACATAAATTGTAGGGATTATCATGATGATAAAGTTGTCATAACCAACTTGTGGCAAAATTTATTAATTAAGAAAGTTCATTAAAAAATATGTGCTTTATGTTTAAAAGGTACTGTGATAATTAAAGTCATAAGTTACTAATAATTAAATATGTGCTTTATGTTTAAAGGCACTGTGATAATTAAAGTTATAAGTTACTAATAATTATCACCGTCCCACGAGTTTGTGGGAGTTAAGTTCTTACAAATTTTGGGGAAGGTGGGGAATGTTTTAAATTAGTTTTCCTAACACTACCATCTCCACGAATGACTCTTTGTTCGGCTTAAAACGAGATTAAAAAAGAGGTTAACTGGGAAGAGCTGTTGTTGGGTGACCGATAGGTCATGGGTTATAGTTAGAGAACTGCTCTTGTAAAATACTGATGCAATAAATTAACTCTTTCAGGTTAATTTGACCCTTTCTGTTACGGGAGGCATGCAAGAGCATTTGGATACGAGACTATCCTTTGCCTTTGAAGGAGTTTGTTCAAAATTTTTACATTGTAGCACCTTTTAAATTATGAGTCTAGGCAAACACAATATTAATAGTGTATAATGTTTATGATATCTAACATTTGATAGCACAGACGCCGTGCTAGCTGCTAGCTACTATATATATAAATCCCCACCCTAAACCTTTAAGCATTACCAAGAGTGGAATGAAATATATGTAATTACATGGGTTAAAATTTATTTAGCTAGCACATGATAATTGATATTCATTTAAGAAGAATTAATTAGCCCACCAAATGGAAGTTACAGCCACCTTTACAAGTGGAAGCTAACTTCAGAGCTCACAAATCTTCCCCTCCCCTTCAAACTTAATGAGCAAGTGGCCAACTTTAACCCCGGCTGGAGAGCAAGTAACAAGCAAGCAACTATTTGCAACCTTAACGTCCACGAAAATGACGCAACAACAGAATAGGTTTCCTCTCATCGCTTCTAACCAAAAAGAACGCATGTCGACGATCTTATCGGAATAATTAATGGTTAGCTCCACGTCTACATCAGTAACATGATCTATATATATAATCCATATATAATTACATAATTAACAAACATTCACCAAGCCAGCTATTATAATCTTTACATATAGAGTACATTCAAACCTGCACGAAACATATTGTTTAACTATAGAAGCCAGGCATGCAGCGCTGATAAGAACACACAACTACGTATATATGGTCACATATATTACAAGGATTGTAAAAGAAGAGATCACGAAGACACACCAGCTAACCAACTTATTAGACTCCGAGATAATCACATTCTCGGAACTGCCACACAGACCAAAGGAAACTCCATTTCCATTGACATTTTCAGGTGCTCAGATAGGTCCACACCTTTTTCCGAAGGCAACCATTTGAAGCTCTGAAGCAGCTGAGCCAACCACAAATGGACAGTGGCAAGGGCCATGGCCTTGCCGGGGCAGACCCTTCTCCCAGACCCAAATGGGGCCAACCTCAGATCAGACCCCATGATGGGCACATCTTCCTCCATGAACCTCTCTGGTCTGAACTCAAATGGGTCTTTCCAGTTCTTCTGGTCATGGGTAATAGCCCACATGTTCACCATTGCAGTAGTCCCAGCAGGGATGAAGCTCTCCCCCACATAGACGTCATGGACGGCAAGACGAGCCCAGGAGAGAAGGGGACCAGGGGGTGCATTCTCAAAGATTCCTTCACTACAGATTGAAGATAGGGGAGGCTGGCTACATCAGAATCTTCAATCCGTTTTGCTCCACCCACAACGACGTCGATTTCAGACTGGATTTTGAATTGGATTTCCGGGTGTAGCACCATTCTTGCGAGAATCCATTCGAGTAAGATGGCCACTGTGTCTGTGCCTCGAAATATCATCTCCTATATATATTCATCAAACAGTTATCTAGTAAGCATATTGGTTTACATATATATATATATATATATATATATATATATATTGAGCATCGAAAAAATATACATAACTAAAATGGAAGATATATTATATGAAACCGCAATGTTGTGTAATTAGTGAATGATTAATAAATCTAAGAATATCTAGCATGTGAGAGCCATGCAATAAATAAAT